>MEJB01000007.1:4236599-4362962 GCA_001752375.1 Rhazya stricta | reverse complement strand
AGATTTTGTACGACGATAAAGATAGGCATCTATGTTGTATCCTACAGACTTCATTTCTTCCAGAAGATGAAGAGCATCCTTTGCCTTCTCTTTAGAGAAAAGAACTTTGAGCAATTTGTTGCAAATCCGGGGCATCAATCTACAACCTTTGTCCACAGTATAGAGGAAAATTCTAACTGCCTGGTCTAGATTTCCTTCATAGCAGAGCTGGTCGATCAGCATCACACAACTTGGACCAGACACAGTAACATGGAACTCTTCAAGAATCGAGAAAAGCTTCAAAGCCTCCTCGGTTCTGCGTGCCTGAACCAACCCAATGAGCCAAATATTGTAAGGTGCGGAATCAAAGCTCCTCCACTTGAGATTTACTTTAAGTAGGCCTCTTATGGCCATTTCCACATTACCCTCTTCAAAATACTTTTGAACCAACTCGATCACTTCATCTCCTTCGCCACCAATGTCCTTCATATACTTCAACCAAATATTAGAAACTAAAGCTGTTTTCCCCTTTCGGCAAGACCAAGTCATAAGCGACTTGTAAATCTCTGGACCAACAGTAGACGAATGATTCTTCCTAATCTGCTCAAATAGCTCCAAGGCTTCTTCATCACGACCACTCCTGTGGAGGCCATCTATGAGAGTCCCATATGTGATTTTATCAGGGTAATGCCCCTTGAGTTGGAGCTCTTTAAAGAGACTAAAAGCAGCATCGATATTTCCTGCTTTACACAAGCCATTTATCAAAATGTTGTAGGTCACAATATTTGGCACAACTCCACTATCAGCCAGCTGCATGAGAAGGTTATAAGCTCTAAGAATCATCCCCGAGTCACACAATTTCTGTACCTTTGCTTGGAGGCTTGGTCCATCAAGGACTCGATCTGCACCCTGTGAAAGCCGAAGGAATAATGAAGGATTTCTTCCTATCTCCATCTTGTAAAACATAAGTCGAGCTTCCTCAAGCTTCCCAGCCTTACATAGCCCTTCAATAAGGGAATTAAAGGTAAGAACAGAAGGTAGACATCCGTGCTTCTCCATCTCATTAAAGACATGTTGTGCCTCCCCTAACAGGCCATTTTTGCACATACCACAGATCAATATAGTGAAAGTGCAAGTGTCTGGGAAGAGATTGTTAGTTGAAATTTCTATCTGAAGAGATCGAGCTTCATCTAGGAGACCCATATCACAGAAGCCCTTAATCAGAGTATTATAACAGTAGGTATCTGGGACCACACCTCTTTGCGTCATATCCCTTAACAAATTCAAGGAATCTTTTACCCTGCCTGCTTGAGATAGCCCCCTCATCATGATCGTATACAACATAAGGTCAGGCTTCTCAAAGAGCTGCTGAAACAGTGCATATGCTTCATCAATTCTATGATCTCTGATTAAGCCATCGATCAAACTACTATAACCCTGCTTCGTAATGACGTACCCCTCCTTCTTGAAAGATTCCAAGAGCATAAATGCCTCAGCCATCCTACCCAGCTTACAAAATCCATGAAGCAAGACACTATAAACCACATTATCAGGTGCGCACCCTCTACTTTTCATCAAATTAAACAGCCTACATGCGTCATTAGTCCTCTTAGCTTGACATAACCCAGAAAGAATCACGGTATAGGTTATCTTACTCGGCAATATTCCTCTTTCACACATCTCATCAAACAGTTTTATGGCATCCTGAGTCTTCCCACTTTTACACAACCCATCGATCAAAATGGTGAACGTAGAGGAATTGAGCGGAATGTTTGACTTCAGCATCATATTATACACCGCCAAAGCTAAGATTATCACATTTTTCTGAATCATCACATGCAATATCATATTATAAGTAAACAAACCGGGCTTACAATCAAATTCTTTCATCCTACCAAACGTTTCCACAGCTTTTTCAGCCTTCTTAAGCTTCCAATACGCTGATATCAGAACAGCAAATGCATCCGAGCTTATGGCATTCTTACTTTTCCTAACCTCGTCGAGAATTTTCCAATACAAATCAAATCCATGATAATTGTTACTACTGTCATAATCGCCTCCGATAAGAATGTCAATAATCAAATTATGCGAAACCCAGCTGCGAAAACACTTTCTTTTGGCGGCCCATATGAAGAATCGGAAAGCCAATTCAAGATTGTGCCTTTTCTCCTCAAGGACGGAGGTAACAATTTCAGGAGTTAAAATGGGGACTACCTCTTCAAGAACTGGCTCCATTGGATTTGCTGTTTCAACAATGTTTAGAACCTCATTGGCAACGCCGACTGCTTCACAAGAAGAGAAGGTGGAAGGGAAAGTGGACTTTTGGTAGTGGAGGTGAGATTTGAMTTGCTTTCTGGAATAGACCGAGCGGAGAAGGAAGKAGAAGGGAATGCGGGATTTCATAATTCAATAATAGAAGTACCCGTGTCTCCGATAACGGCTCCCGGCAGTGGACTAAGAATGGGAAAGTAATAATCATCGTTTGGTCATGGGGAAGGGTTCTTCTCCTTATTCTTCTCGATGGCGCCGTCTTCCTGATTGGGAGGTTTATGCGGAGGTGGTTATGGGTTTAAGGATTTAAGCGAGCTAAGACATTTATTGATGTTTCAAAAATGGCATCCCTGATTCTCTCTGCCGCTCAGGGAAGTATACACTGACTAAAAAGGTGGCGGGAGTAGATTCGAGTAGACTACGGCTAGACTGCAAACCTTTGCCGGGGAGGAAGACCGAAAACCGAGTTACAAGCCCCAGTCATTTTTTTTTTTCTTTTTCATTTTTTCTTTTTCTCACCAGGGCCCTGTTTCGTTGCAGAAAATGGCTTCATAGAGGTTCTTGTTCCACCATCAGTAGCCACTAGGATAGTGAAGTGGTCATTTGAAAAAGAGCATGGGAGGTGGAGCAGAATCTTCCTTGCCCAATTCTAAAGGTATAAAGAGTGTAGGTTGGTCCATACTTCTTTCTCGTAAAGACAAATATTACTGAGTCGAGTACAATCAATTCGAATAAATAAATAATATTTCTTTAATCTCTTATTTATTATACTAATTTATATTGATTTTTATGATTAAGGTATTATTTTGTGAGCTAGAAAAAAAATTTGTGCTTTAATGTGAAGATTCCAACATTTTCATACTTTGACCTCGGTTGCTTATTGTTATTGCAGGGTCTTGACTCTTCAGCTGCTTAAAATTGCAGTTTGTTGTATTTCTCTGAAGAGAAAAAAATAAAAAGAAACTTGAGTTTGGTTCAGAATTCAGCTAGTCTTATGGAGCTCGAGTTTTATGAACGGCCAAGGATTTAACTTATTCAGGTTCAGAAGCCTAGCCCATGTTGGATTTTTGGAATTCTAGTCCTAATCGAGTTAGGAAACCAAATAAGGCCCGTTTCATTTTGTTGGGCATCTTTCGGGGCCCTATTTATCATTAAGATCAACATGCGAGAACTTTTTGCTAAAATTCATAAAATTTCTCCCCCTAATATTTAAATAATATTTGTTTCATTTACGAACATAATTTTACTTATTTTCTTTTTACTCTTTTTTTAGATTGTAATTATGACAAAAAAAAAGTAATAACTGAAAAAATAAAACATAAAAGAATTTCCAATATGTCAAGTAAAGTATATGATCTCATAGATATCTAAAAGGAAAAAGAAAAAATTTGAAATTAAATAAAAAATATGAATATTAATTAGTCTTTGATTGAACAAAATCCACTTAAAATAACTTTTTTAGAAAAATCATTTTAATAAGTKAAGAGTTTTATCATTTAGTAAGAAATTAAAATTATATAAAATGATTGTATACAATAAAGACTATATGTGTGTGTATATATCTAAATTAGATGTTSAGAAAAGGACAAAAGAAAAATAATAAAAGGGRAAAGAAAGAGGGGTCCATCTAATCCCCCCAACAACTTTGTGGACCCCGGATGGATAGTTTTGGCCCGGGGAATATCCGTTCGATATATTCTGGGTATTTAGCTGCAGAAAGGAGTAATTCCCTTTCAAATTGTAAAGTTGATTGGTAGATTTGCAGTCAACATTAGACTGCCGTGCAACGGAAAATCCAACATCTCGCCGGTCCTATTCCACCTATCATTCCTTATGCTTTTCTTGTTTTTTCTAGAACGTTATCAAATAATTTATTTAATTTATACATTAATTTTGTACGTATAAATTATTTTAAAGATTTAATTTACGTTATAAATTATTATATAATAGATAGAGAAATAATTAAATTAGTAAGTGTTAATATGATTCAAACATTAACTGCTAAGGTGTTACGAGAAAATCAATAGTAAATTTAATTTTTATCAAATATAATTACACAACAAAATATTTATACAATTAAATCCTATTCAATCAAATATTTTTTATATAAATTCATGAAGATGGTTCCAATTTGTCCCCCGATTGAAGATGAGGTTTCGAAAGTGCCAAGTGCAAGCGGCGGCCCATGGCCTTTACTCAAGGGTTATATTAATATATATTCAGCGAATGTTAGGAGAAAATCCGTCACCTCCTCCGGCAGGTCCACCCCCCAAAAGTGACCGTCCCAAGCTCTCACTGACATGGAAAATTTGAAATTATTGATCATTCGTGGATGTCCGAATCATCAAATTCCCAAAAGGCAGTCAATTTGCTCGTGCAAGCATCTAAATGCTGACTATATTAATAATAGAAGGAAAATGTTAATTATAGTCTATGAGTTATGATTAAATGTTAAATGAAAAACTATTAATAATGAATATTTTTTATTTTGAGAAGAATATAATTCATAGTGATATTAATGAGGAATATTTTACAATGATTTGCACGATTATTAATAGAAGTATTATTTATTTAAATGTCATTTAAATAAGTTTTTAATTCTATTTTTCATTTGAAGGAGTATTAATATTTTATTTTTATCAGTTTTCTTTCTTATTCTCTTTTTTATTCTCMTTTAGCGATTTTGAAATCTTAGGGTTTAGAATTTATTAATACTCAATGAAATAAAAATAATAATTTGAAATACTTATTTAAATGACATTTGATAAGAATCATTTAATATTCCTATTCATGGTGATTAAATTTGTTGAAATTTTTTATTTATTAATTAGATTTTTTAAGTAAATATTTTTTATTATTAATAGTTATTCATTTAATGTTTAATAACAGTGGAATGTGATTAGAAAATTCATAAAATAATCATAAAATTTGTGCTGACATTTCCAACTAAGTACTGGTCATGAGTCTTAGCCGCCGCTGCCCGCCGACCACCACCTCCAGTTGGCCGCCAGCCCCATCGCCATTTGACAGCTTTGCCACCTCCCCAACTAAATTAAAGTGCTTACATAACATGATTTTATTTATAACAAAAAAAATGAATCTGATTACTTTTTTTTTGACATCGTCAGTAATAACCATGTATTATCTTCCATCCCTAGTTATGTGTACTTATTCTTTTTCTATATTCTTATACTCATAGAATTAATTTGGATTCAATACAAATTGTGCCTGTAAAGTCTTATTCTTAAGTGATGAAGATTTAACGTAAAACTCTTCCAATAATGATACAAGTTAATATGTAACATGAGATCTTATTTTAAATTAATAATTTATTTAACGATCTTTATTTTTAAATCGCATATGAAATTATAAATAAATAATTCTTTTTTGTATAATAATTATCTTACAAAATTTATCTCCTAATATAGCATATATAGTATAATATTAAATTAGGACAATCATCATTTTCTTCAACATTTGAATTATTTTAAAGTCATGCATCGAATTGCCAAATATATTGTATGATAATTCAATTAATTAAAAATACATGTGCTTTCAATTCAAAAATATATTGAAAAGGAAAAGAAAACAAAAATAAAGGTATATTATAAATTTTTTAAAAATAATCTTTAATAAATAATAAAAAATTGCAATCCTTACTTTGACTAAATTAATTAAAATTTTAATAAAGTAATAAGACAATAATTTACTTTGAAAAGTCAATATAATCATTTTGTCGATTATATCATAATTAATAATCTATTAAAATTACACATAATATTTTTATTTAAAATATGAATCTATTATTAATTCTTTTTCTTATATAGTGTAATATTAAATTAGGACAATCATCATTTTCTTCAACATTTGAATTATTTTCAAGTCATGCACCGAATTGCCAATTATATAGTATGATAATTCAATTAATTAAAAATAATGCACTTTCAATTCAAAATATATTGAAAAGGAAAAGAAAATAAAAATAAAGATATACACTAAATTTTTTAAAAAATAATCTTTATTAAATAATAAAATATTTCAATCCTTACTTTGACTAAATTAATTAAAATTTTAATAAAATAATAAGACAATAATTTACTTTTAAAAATTAATATAATCATTTCATCATTTATATCATAAATTAATAATTTATTAAGATTACATATAAGATTTTTATTTAAAATATGAATCTATTATTAATTTTTTTATACAATTAATTCTCGTACATAATTAGAAAGTAAATAATACATATCTAATTATGATCCTAACAAATTATCTCATTCTAATTAGCTAATTTAAATGTTTCTTGAAAGGATAAATAAGCTAGTCAGTAATTAATTATTTTTTTGATAAATTAATAAATTAATAAATTAATAACTAATTAATTAATACATTTTTAAATTAATAAAATTGTGACAATCCAATATTATTAATTTATTAAAACTGCACTGGATTTGGACAGATCGGTATCAAGAAGTGGGGTACAAGAGAGTATAAATACAGCTTACAAGGATAAAATAGAGAAAAAGAAAAGGAATTTAACAGAAACAAAAAACAAAAGTAAACGTGAAATTGACTCTTCTAAGGAAAAAGAAAGGCACCGTTGGAGCGTCAATGGCACAACCATCCAAATGTCTTCTTCCTTTCTTTACTCCTTTGCCACATTCTATTCTCTCTCCTCCAGAGTCTCCCTCCCTCTCTCCCACAGCCTCTCTCGCCTCCTTCATCTCTCTCAACAACCATAGTAAGCTCCTCTGATATACTAGTGATTACTGATTCTTGTAAATATCTATACATGGATATTGTGTATCATTTTCTACTTTATTGAAGCTTGAATTGAAGAAGGTGATCTTTGGAAAAGAGTGTGCAATAGTGGTCTGCTGAGACTAGGACTAAGAGGGTTTATGGAGGACTCTGGCAGTAGGAAGAAAGGGCGAAACAAAGATAAAGAGGAAGGAATGAAGAGGACTTCAATGAGACAGTTGAAGGCCATGCTTCGCAAGAATTGGCTTCTTAAAATTCGACACCCTTTTGTCACTCTTACKGAGGTCACCCTTTTGCATTCTAGATATTYTGATAGTTTTTCTCGAGGACGAATGCTGTAGTTTCTTCGAAATGGGGTTTCTTGCTTTTTAATGTGATCTTCATAGTGGATCATTTTCAATATTGTACGAGAAGTTATGGTTACTTACATAGGCTCCTCTGAAACCATCCTTGCTGTTTCATTTTCTATTTCTACTTTTTTCTTCTCTTGTTGCTGTATAGAAAATTTTCTAGAATTCTATTAGGCGATTACGTTCTTTTTTGTTGGATCGTGGATAATTAAGATATTTATTTAGTCGGATGTTTTGGGATATTCATATATAAATTGTGCAGATTGTTTTTTGGTCCTTCCTCGGATTCCTTTCAAGGATGATGATAGTTTCATTATCCGAGCTATGGTTATGATGGGGATATGTTGATTTGTTATTGTATTTTATGTCAAATGTAGTCCTATACCATTTTATGCGCAGAACCTAACTTTCTTTTCTGGTTCTAGTTTCCGACTTTGAGTTTGAAATCTTACTACCTCCCCTTTTATTATTACATAATTCGTGAAATTTGGTTGAGTTTCAGATATTGTTACCTACATGGAACATTCTTATCTCCACATCTTAAGGATTGAAGTTAACAAGGTTCTTTTTTTTTTTTTTTTTTTTTTCCTGTGTTTTGCAGATTTTGCTTCCAACTATTGTAATGCTACTGCTGATAGTTGTGAGGTCACGAACTGACTTGCAAATCCACCCAGCTCAGCCGTATGATTTCTGTGCCCTATTTATGTGTTCAAAGCTGTGTAGATACGTATGTGGTTAATTGGTTACAAAAGATGCTATCCTTGATTTTCGCTTCTTCCCCTCAATATTTGCAGTACTTTTGTTTTTTGAATATTGGAGAGAAATGTAAGAATCAAGTCAAGTTTTTCTTTGATATCTGTTGGATTGAAAGATCTATTATTCTCAGGCATGCAGAATGACTGGTATGGAACATTTAATTCTTAGGTTGGACAATTGAAGAAGGTCATATGTTTTCCTTTTCCTTCTTTCTCTAACATATGCAGTGCGGACACAAAAACTTATGATTCTTGAGTCTCTGATATTTTAAAAAGATGTCATGTTCCCATGTTTGTTAGGTGATGACTGATGAGTATGGAACTTGGTAATAAGAAAAATAGAGTATGAGGCTAAAAGAACAAAAGAAAATTCCTGGATGATGAAAAGGGTTTTTGTCGATAGTTGCAAGAGAAGATAAAAATTTTCTATTTATCTTTTGCAAATTTATATCTTGAAAATAACTTTCAACTAATTACACGGATCATGTGCAGGTATATAAGAAGTGATATGCTTGTGGAAGTAGCAAAAAGTAAAATATCTGCCCCTTTTGATCATATTCTACAGTTGTTGTTGTCTAAAGGGGAGCATTTAGCAATTGCTCCTAATTCAAGTGAGACAAGGATGATGCTGAATGTTTTGTCATTTAAATTTCCGTTACTAAAGGTACGTGGTGAACACTTAGATATCTTCCGTTCCTGTTTTAGAATGAGTTCATTCAAAATTCTCTGTTTCTTAAGAGGAGCTAATGGATCATTTTCTGAAATAACCATTTCTGTAAGAGCTGATACGCACATTATGAGGGATATATGTAATTTTTCTTAATATTAACTCAATTTCTTTGATATCCTTTTAGCATTTTTATCAGGGGAGAGGGAGTAAAAACAGAAAAAAATTCATCTTTTAGTTAGATGAGTATGAGCTACAGGTCGAATACTTAATAAGGATAATCCAAGATGGAGCATATGCCATTTGACACTTTGATGGTTTCACTTTCTTAAAGAAAAGGAGTTTCACAACTAGAAGAATATTCCACTTTGGTCATTAGATTTGAATGCATGGAAAAAGAAAATATAGAAGACAAATAATGTTAATTTATATGGAGTTGGATTAGATAAATAACTCTACTGCTTGATGAATCTCACCTCGGCTTTTGTACCAAAATCAAACCAAAGAAAGGAGAGAAAATGAAAAAACTCCACTTGACATAATAGCACAGCTAAAACTTTTTCAAGGTTTGGTGACTATGTTAAGAAATAGATACAAGTTGATATCAACCTGATCTTGAGCCAATTGGTTGCTTAAGACTCCACATATCAAATGAGTAGCATACTTTTATAGTTTCTGAGTAATTATATTTGCCAGGACTAGAAACTTTAAAAAGGTCTTCTGGACACCTTGATTTTTATGATCTTCTTTGCGCGCGTCACTTAATTAGTTTGGTTCATCCATGTTTAGGCAGTTACAAAAGTTTACAAGGACGAAGAAGAGCTTGAAACATATATAAGCTCAGAAAAATATGGTGCACATGATCATGAAAAGTGAGTAATTTTTTCCTAGACATTATGTTTTACTATTGAAATGCTGCAGTGGAATAAGTCTAAACATATGGTTTTGCTACCACTAGGAAAACCATAAATCCGGTATCATAGTTTCGTTTTACTTTTAGTTGCTTGTCTTATATGTGATATGGTAAGATGGGCTACACATCATGCAGATAAACTTCCTAATTTTACGTACACATGAACTTATGAGTTATATCCTTGTACTTCTTTTTGGCATATTGCTTCTTATTTTATTCTGATTCTTTTCTACATTGGATGTACTTTCCTTTTCGTCCTTTACAAAAGAATGTGCATATTCCTTAGCCGGAAAGTGTTACCTCTAAGAATTATCCTTTTCACARCTAGTTTATACATAAAAAATGAATAGTTGCCTCATGCATTTCCCACTTTTCTCCAAAGTTAAATCAACTRGTATGATGGTCTCCATGCTATATATTATGGTTTATTTGATTGCTGATTATTATACATAATAAGGGYGATAAATGACTGCTAACAGTGGTTTCTATAAATTGTCTACTATGAACAACTTCTTTGTGCTGCTACTTATCTTCCAACAAATTGTGTGCTTTTAAAATATTTCGGTCGTTTTTTCTTGCTTTTGGAAATCCCACATGAAATTGGAATGATTGTTGCGATGCTATTTATTTTATTTTGCAGGAAAGTTTGATTTTCTCTCCTTCATTTATTGTGTTTGAATTTCAGGAACATTACGAACCCAAAAATTAAAGGAGCAATTGTGTTTCACAAACAAGGTCCTGAGGTCTTTGATTACAGCATACGGTTGAATCATACATGGGCTTTCTCMGGATTTCCTGATATCAGAACAATCATGGATGTAAATGGTCCATATCTTAATGATTTGGAATTAGGAGTT
Organism: Rhazya stricta; assembly: GCA_001752375.1. Taxonomy (NCBI): domain Eukaryota; kingdom Viridiplantae; phylum Streptophyta; class Magnoliopsida; order Gentianales; family Apocynaceae; genus Rhazya; species Rhazya stricta. The sequence continues at coordinate 4,352,406 of MEJB01000007.1, read as the reverse complement.
AACACAGTGCCAATTTTGCAGTATGGCCTCAGTGGATTTTTAACAGTACGTTCGTCTAACCCATTTTTACCCCAATCATGGGCTAATTCTTCGTGCTGCTTAGACAATTACTTTTCAAAGTGAAGATTTAGATACCATAAGYGAATGCTTTTCGGTAATATTTGAGTTTATATACACTTTAAAACTACCTATTATGTTACTGCTTGATTAGAGTCTTTCTATTAATATCATATCTTGACATCCAAAAATCTGATTCTCGTTCAAATGCTAATTTTGCACATATGAAACTTAACTTGAAAAGTAAGAAGTAGCTTGTCAGAATTCTGTTTTCTTGATGAAACTTAATTGGGTGTGTTTCAGAAGTAAATGCTTGAAAAATTTTGAGCTTTTTGATAATTTTTTAGTACTAGAAGAGTATACAGTTTTAGTAAGGGGTTATACGAATTTGGGTTCAGAGAAGCTCTGTTCATTTTGTTTCAACATTTTGAAAGAGAAAGAAATATACTCTCAACCTGCTCTTAGTCTGTTGCTCTTCACTCTTTAATTTAAGAGTTACTGTATCTTCTGTCTTTATGCCTTATAAACATTGATATTTCAACTATGACATACCTTTGGATCTTTTCCTTAACATGAAATGATGCTAACTGTTCCTCTTTTAATCAGTTAATGATGCTAACTGTTCCTCTTTTAATCAGTTACATAAGGATTAGGTATTATCATCTGTTTTATTTTGCTGAAAGTTTGAAGAGATTTGATTTTCTGAGATTTGAAATTTTTTATTCTCATATGGGTTGTTTTCTCCTGAATATTACAAAGTTGGATACTCTTCTGCTGATTTGGACCTAAAATCTGCAGTATTATAATCCATATTTTTTTACTTTCACATTTCCGTTTACAGCTCCAACAAGTCCTGGACTCTTTTATTATATCTGTTACCCAACAAAATAGAGGGAACTCAGCCACTAAAGGTCTCCAGTTCCCTCAGCAATCGGATGCCCAACGCTCTGGGCATAAGATACCATGGACTCACTTTAGTCCTTCAAACATAAGAGTAGTTCCGTTTCCAACTCGTGAATATACTGATGACGAGTTCCAGTCCATCATCAAGAAAGTCATGGGAGTGCTGTATGTATCTTTAACGTTTTCTTCCTTTCCTTCCTCCTTAGTGTTTTTCTATAGTCTTCAACATTCTGTGGTTTGTTCTTTACCTGGGTAATTGATGACCATCTAAGTATTAGTTTTCATTGAATAGGTACTTACTCGGATTTCTCTATCCGATATCTCGTCTGATAAGCTACTCTGTTTTTGAAAAGGTCTGTAAGATAGCATCATCCTTTATATATTCAGAATCTGAAACGTTCTTCGATTTTTGTTGTCATCTTTATTCTATTCGTTGCTTCGAAAGCTTCAGCTGAATGAGTTTTCACTGCAAAATTTCAGGAGCACAAGATAAAAGAAGGTCTCTACATGATGGGCTTGAAAGATGAGATATTCTATGTTTCTTGGTTTATTACATATGCTTTGCAGGTGCAAACTATACTTCTATCTTTCTTATGTACTTCTGCTATTCCATTACTTTTTCATTTTAGTTTCCTTCTTGATTTTCTAAGCTGTCCAAAATTTGAGTTTGCTTATTGGGTGGATCATGCTTCAAGTGTTGGAGAAGTCTTAAGGAGGGCTGATAGCATGAAGATTATGTATACAACAACTGAAATTTCCTCAACTAGTCTACGTTCTGTATCTAGTTCTAGTATTGTAGAGTTAGGTAGTACTGGTAGTGTGTTTTTTCACTAGGCTGCTTAATGTGTATTATTGTTGTCCACGGTTCTGTTCATGGGAGATTCTTTTGAAGTGTATGAGAGTTTTCCCTAACATTTTTCTTTTTTGTTCTACTCATTTTGCAGTTTGCAATTTCCTCTGGGATCATAACTCTTTGCACAATGGATAACCTTTTTAAGTACAGCAATAAGTCACTGGTTTTCATCTACTTCTTTTCTTTTGGACTCAGTGCAATAATGCTGTCATTTCTAATTTCTACATTCTTCACACGGGCAAAAACGGCTGTGGCGGTCGGGACCCTTGCTTTTCTTGGGGCGTTCTTTCCGTATTATACTGTCAATGATGAGGCTGTTTCAATGTTAGTATTCATGCTGGAATTATCAAATATATATATATATTTTTTTTCTAGTCAGTGTGAGGAATTAACTTTAATTTGCTGCAGGGTATTGAAGGTCGTGGCTTCTTTTCTCTCACCAACAGCCTTTGCTTTGGGGTCTGTTAACTTTGCTGACTATGAACGTGCTCATGTTGGGCTCCGTTGGAGCAACATCTGGCGAGTACGATTTCTTTAGCTATCCATTTATTCTTCAAAAATATATTTCCTCTAAAAGTTTCACATGTTTCCAGGAATCATCTGGAGTTTCCTTTTTGGCCTGTCTTCTCATGATTTTGATTGACACAGCATTGTACTGCCTAGTTGGGCTATACCTAGACAAGGTTTGTCTCTGAACTTCATTTATGTCCTCCAAGTTGAATTTGTCCAATTCTTTTTTCTTATGAGCATTTCAACTTGTGATCTACATTTGCCTCTTAAAATTAGTATGCATGTTAACTTGAATTATGTGATGGTGCGTATTATTTAAATATATCCTGTAAAACCATTGTTTTTCTAGTAAATATTCATTTCCTTGTTTTCCTTGTTTAATCTGTTTTCTGCCTGGAGAATTTCCTTGATTGAGGTATCCTTGTAACATTACCAGATAATGATCCCTTTTTGTGATCAGGTCCTTCCAAAGGAGAATGGAGTGTGTTATCCATGGAACTTCATGTTTCAGGCATGCTTTTGGAGGAAGATGAAGACCAATAATATCTCTCGCGAAAATGATGAAAAGACCAATCTTGTTGGAAAAGAYGTGCTTAAACAAGCCATAGAAGCAATAAGTTTAGAAATGAAGCAACAAGAGCTTGATGGCAGGTAAATGTGCTACAGTTGAGTTGGGTTTATGATGATAATATGCAAAATTCGAGAACTCAATTATATGACATGTGAGTGCATTTCTTTATGCTTTTGTATGACGGCGTTTATTGATGTTTTTCAGGTGCATTCAGATTAGGAATTTGCACAAGATGTATGATACCAAAAAGGGGTCATGTTGTGCTGTCAATTCTTTGCAGCTGAACTTATATGAGAATCAGATCCTTGCCCTCCTAGGTAGTCACAATTATGTTCTGCATCTTTTGCTAATATGTATATGTCACTTTATAAAGAAATAAACATCTCGTCTTCTAGATATGATTGTTGATCTCTTTTCCTCTCTTTGTTCACTGAATCTTTTGTTAGTGGTTAGTGTCAATCTTAATTACCTTCTGGATATCATGTTGTTAGGTACTTTCTTGGTTGTTCTTGAAAATCCCCTTAGCTTACAGGTAAAAACATGGGATGATTTCACTTTTAGGTTACCTTCCTCTACTCTAGGCCATCTGACTCTCCTAAAAAACAAAAAAGTGGATTCAGTTCAGAGGATGCTAATTAAGTACGATGGATTGCTGAATGTTTGAGTGGTAATCCTTAGTGCTCTTTCTGAGGGCTTTCTGTTTTCTTCTAAACTTGATATTTATGTACAAATAATAGAATCCTGTGTTAAGAAATACGCGTGCAAGTGTGTATAAGGAGTGGTACAAGTGTTTTATGGGGATTAGCTGTGAATGCTGGCCATGTCTCGTTCTTCATTTCTTGGATTTGTTGATAACTTTTTCCTTTACGGTCCTGGTTTGATAAAATCTACCTATCAAAATAACATAAAAGTCCAATTGAACCTGAGTTGGACTACCTATGAGAGTAACCTACATATCCAATTGAACTGTAAGCTGGAAGTTTTCAAATATAAGAAAGATATTATTTGTCGTTTCTGGTAGTGTTTGATTATTAAGGATATTGCTGTCAAAAATGATTTGCCTTTTGATGATTACTTGGTACTCAAAATTGTGAAGGACATAATGGAGCTGGCAAAAGCACAACAATATCCATGCTTGTTGGTCTTCTCCAACCTACTGCTGGGGATGCGYTGATSTTCGGGAAAAATATCTTGACAGATATGGTAAATTGAACTTTGTTGTATATTTACTTTTAACTTCTTTGTTCATCTGAAGATGAAACTATATGAATTTGACAGAAGCATGATCTTAGACTGTAATATTGAGGAACAATAATATTGTCATGTCTGGAGTGCGTTCCTCTTACAGGACTCTAACCTTCTTCTGGATATGTAACACCTGAAACAAGCTAGGATAGATGAAATAAGGCCMGTAATGTACCAACAAACACAATAAGGTAATTTTAAAAAAAAAAAAAAAAAAGAGAGCATATAAGAAAAAACTCATATGCAGCTTTACTGTGGCAGTGGGAAGTTGATTGAGTTGAAGATGTAATAAATAAATTACGTCCTATTCTAGTATGTACTCTGCTAAGCACTTAATGGAGATGGTTACTTCATGTGATATGAAAGCAATAGCATCATATAACATGCCAATTCACCTTGCTGAACTTCTGATATAAGCTTATGTAGAGTTATCAAGCTTGTAACTGTCCTTGGTTTTGCAGGATGAGATTCGGAAAGGTTTAGGCGTCTGTCCTCAATATGACATCCTCTTCCCAGAATTAACTGTAAGAGAACTGTTGCATAAATAATTTGTTTGAACGTCTGATCATATTGGTTTTCTACATATCTTTGGTTTGGGAGGTAGGAAAGAAGAGGTAAACTTGAACCATTACATTTTGGGGATACTCATGGTGCTTTTTTGTTGAGATGGCCTTTCAATCCCCATTTCCCTTTTTCCATTCACTCTGAAAGGGGAAATTACATGTATATCTGCCCCAAATGTTGACATTGTATTCATTTAGCAGTAATTTAAATTTTCGCTCCATGTCCTGAACCACTCTCCTGTTTTATAATTGTGATGATAGAAAATCCCATTTTGCAATAGCGGTAGAGGGGTGCTTTTGTTCATTTTATATATATATATATATATTATATCATAGGTAGAGCATTTTTATAGTTTCACTTATGATGTCCAGAAGATAACGAAGCCTCAGGAATTCTAATTTTGTTCTTTGATTCTGGACAAGTCAGACCATTTTAACATCGGTTTTAAAACCTGGAAATAAATACATTTAAAAAAAATACTAACTGTTAGGGACACGAGGGAATGATACTTGTGAGCGACCTTGCATTTACTTGAGCATTCTTTGTTGGTATGAGTTGTCAACCTGTCACTTTTTCTGATTTCATTGTGAAGATAATCTTCTTTTGCTGAGAATCTTTAAATTTGTTTGTTGAGATCTCATGATGTTTACTTTTACATTATGTATTTAAAATAATATTGATGCATATTTACATAGACAAGGGGTCTATGCAGGTGAAGGAGCATCTGGAATTATTTGCCACAATAAAGGGTGTGGATGAAGACTCTCTTGAGAGTGTTGTGATTGAAATGGTGGATGAAGTAAGTGGTAGTATTGCTGAAATTTTCATCTATTATCAAGGAACACTATTTTTATGACAATTTTATTGTCCTTACATCCCTTTAAGGTCTTCTTGACAGCATGTCGTTCTCTTTGATAATTTAGGTTATTATCTTGTAAATGCCTGATTCCTAGATTTATCTGTTTTTGGTGGTGAAACAAAGGGAAGCTTCATAAGAGAGATGCATAGTAAAATTTTTGCTGGGTTCTCATGGCAAGTGAAATCAAATAGGATTGCTTGTTTGTTTAATACTGAATAAAAGATGCGATGTGCACTCCTCTAACCTGTTATTTGTCATTTTCTAATTGGAAAAGAATAGTAGAAGTCATTTTCATCTATTGTCGAAGTTCTTCATGCTGATAATTATTGTGGACCCATCCCACTGTACTAGAGATTGGGTGCTGAGAATCAGTTCCAAGAAGATGAGATTGAAACATATATTGAACAACTGATCTTTTCCCGGATGGAGAGAGAATAAAACTTTATAGAGGAGGAAGCAACCAAGAAAGGAATGTTTAAACTGAAGAACTCGAGGTTGTTTGCTTGATCGTTGTGGGAGAAAGGAAGTCTGAGTTGAAACTAACTTGCAGACAAAATTATCCATTCCTTTGTCCCGAGAAACTGCTCCGCTAGTTTGTCTCATTTGGTTGTTTTGCTTTATTGAAATGGAAGATTGAGCTTCCTTGATGCCTCTTGAAATAGAAGTGGCCTAGTTATTGAGGAACATAGTGAATAAAGAACTGGAGATAGGATAAAATGCTTTCTCAAGGAGACTTCAGTTTGTGCACCTTTTKKGATACTAAAATGCATAGTATTTAGCTAAGCGCTGTAGGACATAATTCATCCCCRCATCAAATGCATTTCCCTTCAATTGAAGCATGGATCATAAGGTACATAAATCACTTGCTTCGTTAAGTGCATTGAACTTCAATATGATTGTGTGTGCACCTTATTGCAATTCCTGGCCTTGTAGCAACAACGCAGAATGATGTCTTCTGCATTTCCTAGGGCCTTGGAACAAAAAGCATGATGATATTTGGCTTGTAAAACTAAAAAAGTCATTGTACTGTGAATACAGCTGATTGAAATGACATGGCAATAGATATGCTGATTATTAGACAACATAGCATATTTAGCTGACTAAAGATCATTAAGAGCATAACCGTGGGATTTTTTGGCCTATGACTATAAGAAATCTAGCTTTGATACCATGTTGGGTCCATGGGCAATTTTTCCACGCATTGCAGCTTAGGAACTGTGGTCTATGGGCCAAACCTTTTGCTTTCCTCTCCTAGTGAAATCATTTCTTGTGCGGATGAAGGTTGCTTTCTTGGAAGAGCATGATGATATTTTGGAAGTCATCATATAAAACTAAAGGAATTCATTGTATTGTGAAAACAGCTGATTGAAATGAAATGGCAATAGATATCCTGATTATAAGATAACATAGCATATTTAACTGACTACAGATTATGAGAGAGCATAGCAGTGGGCTTTTTGGCCCATGACTCTAAGAAATCTAGCTTTTATACCATGTTGGRTCCTTGGGCAATTTTCCACATATTGCAGCTGAGGAACTGTGGTCTATGGTCCAACCCTTTTGCTTTCGTCTGCTAGTCAAATCATTTCTTGTGTGGATGAAGTTTGTTTTCTGGGCAAATTTTGCAAAGCTTTGCACTAGTTCATGCTAATTACTTACTAGCTACTTTTGTGCAAACTATTTTATAGGTTGGGTTAGCAGACAAAATAAATACTGCTGTCAAGGCTCTTTCTGGTGGTATGAAAAGAAAGTTGTCTCTTGGAATTTCACTAATAGGTGACAGTAAGGTAATTCGGGGTCTGAAAACAAAGGTTCTTTTCATCCTCACYGTTGGAATTCCTTAGTATCATCTTATTCTGCTTTCAACAGGTCATTGTTCTTGATGAGCCTACAAGTGGAATGGATCCGTATTCAATGAGGCTGACATGGCAATTGATAAAAAAAATTAAGAAGGGGAGAATAATATTGCTAACAACTCACTCCATGGATGAAGCTGAAGTACTGGGTGATCGGATAGCTATCATGGCTAACGGTTCTCTAAAATGCTGCGGCAGGTTCTTTCTGTTCACTCCATAATTCCTTTGGTTCTCCTTACCGTTTTTGCATTAGCTAAGTATTTCTGAATTAATGTCATCCTCTTATGTGATGGTATATTTGGGCCAATGCACTATTCCTCGAGCATTTTTGTTGCGAACTATATGCGTGTAAGTAAAACTGCATATATTTCTATTTAACCAAAAGGTAAAATGATGATGTAGCCACTGGATGAAAGGGAATTTAAACAAGCAATGTTGCTTCTTATTCTCAAATATAACTTAACGTTTGATAAGCCTTTTATTGGATTTAAGATCATAAACTACAACTCCACCTCCCTAACCCATCCACAAGTGCAAGCAATTTCATGAAAATGGACTGGCTAAAGTGCTTAAAAGTAATAAGAGGAAAATATCCAAAAGCCTCGCCATGGAAATCTAAGGCACCTCCTATTGGCAGAATTCATAGGAACTACTTACTATTTCTAGTAAGCAATCAGGACCAGATTTTCTAACTTGGTTTTTCATGCTTTTACAGTTCCCTTTTCTTGAAGCATCATTATGGTGTTGGTTATACTCTTACCCTGGTGAAGGTACCCCTATGTCTTAATTGAATGCCTTTATTTCTCTCGAGATATATGCTTTTATCTAAGAGCGTCGCTGCCTTTCTATTAGCCTCATTTCTTACTTTCTTTTCCAGACGGTACCAAGTACTCCTGTTGCTGCTGATATTGTTTATCGTCATATTCCATCTGCAATGTGTGTGAGTGAGGTATTTCTCTAAGTACCTATTTGGTTATTACTGCTTAAATAATGTGACATATTATTATCATACATCATCTCTAGTTGGAGCTGATATATAAGTTTACAACAAGAGGAAGTGGTGACTGATGATGGTTGATATTGCATGCATATTTCGACCAATTCAAGATGAAAAATGAGGTTGCTTCCTCGTAATACTGGGATAAAGTTGAGACATAAGATCTCAATTCAAGATAAATTCATGAGAAAGTGGTATCTCTTTACACTAGCTTTTGACCTAAGAATTAACAGATGGATTGGCCTTGTCTACTTCAATGACAGTGCCTGGTAAACATGTACAAAATAGAGTTTAGAAGGCCTTTAGGGCACTGTTTTCATCCAACTAGAAATATCATAAGATAAGAAAGCGACTTCTCATTTTCTGCCTATGGTTGAATAATGAGTTTTTCTCTTCTTGCAATCGCAGGTTGGGACGGAAATTTCATTCAAGCTTCCCCTGTCATCCTCATCTTCATTTGAAGGAATGTTTCATGAAATAGAGCGTTACATGAGAAGATCAAATTCTAACTCTCAAGCAAGAGACTGTGAGAATGATGACCATCTTGGAATTGAAAGTTACGGGATCTCTGTTACAACTCTTGAGGAAGTTTTCCTTAGAGTGGCAGGGGGTGATTTTGATGAAGCTGATGGCCTTGGAGAGAAAAAACCTTCAGTTTTATCTGATTCTGGTGTTTCTGGATCTCTTGAAAATCATACTACAAGAAAGGCCTTCCAATCAAAACACTGGGCTAATTTTTTAAGATCAGCTGGGCTTTGGGTTACCTTCATGGGTAAGGCTTGTAGTCTATTCTGGCGGACTGTTGCAAGTATGTTTAGGTTCTTAAGTATGCAGTGCTGCTGCTGCTTTGTGCTCTCGAGGTCTACATTTTGGAGGCATTTCAAAGCTTTACTCATTAAGAGAGCAATAACGGCTCAGAGAGATCGAAAAACCATTGTTTTCCAGCTCATAATTCCTGCTGTCTTCTTGTTCATTGGTCTTCTCTTTCTCAAGCTTAAGCCACATCCTGCGCAGCAGTCAGTAACTCTCACAACGTCATATTTTAATCCTTTATTGAGTGGTGGCGGCGGTGGGGCTCCTATTCCTTTTGATCTGAGTTGGCCGATTTCAGAAGAGGTTTATAAAATTTTTCACTACTCAAAATGCTCATGAGCTCCTAATATCAATGCGAAAAGTTCTATATTATATGTATTCTGATTGCAGGTAGCAAACCATGTTCAAGGGGGTTGGATTCAGAGGTTTAGAAATACTACTTATAAGTTCCCCAATTCAGAAAAGGCATTGAATGATGCTATTCAGGCTGCGGGACCCACTTTGGGACGCAAGCTACTTGAGATGAGTGAATATCTTATGGCTAGTTTCAATGAATCTTATGAATCAAGGTGCGTGATTATGAGTACCAGCAGTGCAGTGTGAAACCACTTTAATATAATGTGAATGAAATAAATGAATATGAGAGATTATATACAGCTATATGTGTATGTGCGTATATTCAGTTTTTAAGTTTGTAATATTGTATACAAATGTTTAGTATGGACTTTGGCTGTCAAAATCTATCATTTCTTGCCATCGTTTTGTTTGAGGAGAAGTAATATTTTGTCGTCATCTCCAGTTTTGTCCTTTTTCTTACACCTATTCCATCTTCATTATTTTCATTGTCCCTTGTTTCATTTTCCCATTGAACCTTGTTTTCTCTTTTTGATAATAAGCACTCAAAATTGATAGAATTGCGAACCTCTTGTTCCTGCAATAACAAGAAGGTTGCCTGGGTTGTAAGAGGGACGTTGATACTTGCACAGAAATGTGGATACGTAATGTCCTTCTAGTGGTTATCTATTTGATATTTGTTGGCTTGTCTAAATAAGAAGGCTYTCCCTGGAGGGTTTCAGGTGTGGGACTTAAGTTGGCAGCTTTTGCAATATCAAAATTTCATAAGCTTATTATGGTAAAAATAGGGTAATAATGGAATGGACTAAAGAGAAGCTGGCTGACTTAGCTTATGTAGGAAAGAATTGTAAGCCAATTTYTATGCTTCTCATCTTTGCTGCTTTAGTTGAATTGCCTCTATTTGAAGCTACTCGTTTGACTTGGCGTCAAATCTAATGAAGTTGTAGATTAGATTTGAAAGGAAACATGACATTTGAACTGAAGCGAATATTATTATTTATAACAAGGAGCTTCTGGGGCAGATGATCCCGTTTGCATCTAGTCAGAAGAAAGACTTCACATTCTGCTTGTCAACTTTTTATAGTTTGTATGGGCAGTGGGGAATTTTGTTTCTTTARGAGCATATTTTTCAAAAGGAGAAAAAGCAAACTTGGATAATCAATTTGGACTAGGGAGTATTTCTTGTAGCTTAATTTGAAGTTGGAACCCTAGTTTTGGAGTTCCATATATTTGCTGTTCAATGCCTTCAAATATTGCTAATTACAACTTCAATTGTTCTCTGGATTGACTTATGTACACCACATGCAGGTACGGAGCAGTTTTAATGGATAATCAGAATAGTGATGGGAGTATAGGATACACAGTTCTGCATAACAGTTCTTGTCAGCATGCTGCTCCAACATACATCAATTTGATGAACTCAGCAATACTCAGGCTTGCTACTCTAAATGATAACATGACTATCAGAGCACGTAATCATCCTCTCCCATTGACAGAAAGCCAGCACCAGCAACGTCATGTATGGTTTCCTTATGCATTTGAAGATTTATCTTCTTCTGTCTAATTATGCGTGGGGCTATATACAGTTTTAGTAGCTTTATTTGGTATGCCATTTTACGTATTTTTGCTGATTATATATTCCTTTGTTATCTTAGGTACTTATTAATATATGCTGTTTTTCCCTGATGTTCTGATTGGAAGTAAATTTCATTCAGTGGTTACTCAAATTTTATTAGCTTCATCTGAGAATCTCTTCTGAATTCAAAATGTGCATGTATATTATAGATTTATGTAGTCTTTTAGAAGCAATCCATGGGTTTTGCCTATTGGACTTTGATTCACCTGCACAGATAATGTTCCTCTGACTTTGTAGCTCCTGGAATCATATTAGATAGTCCTTTTTATCATAGTATGTACTTTATTGTAGGATCTGGATGCCTTCTCAGCTGCAGTTGTGGTCAACATCGCCTTTTCATTTATCCCTGCCTCATTCGCAGTTGCTATTGTGAAGGTAAGGGTTGGTAGATAGGTCTATTGTACTTTCTGTGTTATTTTACTTTACAAAGTTGCATTAAGTATTGGTAGTTTTGAAATTCTTATATTTATCTTGTGGCAGGAACGTGAAGTAAAAGCTAAACACCAGCAGTTAATTAGTGGGGTATATCAATATCCAGTGAAATTGTCCTCCTTTGATTCTATTCTTCACTCTTGCTTCTGAATGTGATTATATTTTCTTCGCTTTTGATACCTTCTCAGGTCTCTATACTCTCGTATTGGGCTTCCACGTATTTCTGGGACTTCATCAGCTTCTTATTTCCTTCATCAGTTGCAGTTGTACTCTTCTCCATATTTGGTACGTGATTTGATTTTTGCAAGTTCCTTTTATTGCCATATAGTAAAATAATTGCATAATCAATTAGCAGCCCTTTATCGACGCTGTTGCACTAGTACAGTTTTGTTGAGTGAACGATGTATGTGCTACCCAGATGTTGTAGTTAATTCAATATTTTGAAACTGATAAGTCTGGTCAAGATACTTTCCTAAGATTATATTTTATCAACTGTGTATTTACTTGTATGATGCATCCAAGAAATCTTGCATAACATATTGATGGGATATGCATATTAACATTTTTTGTCCCTATTTGGCTGGTATTTCATGTCTGTTTTCACCATGTAAATGAAATACTTACTTTCTTTTCTTCTTCTCTTGCAAACAAATTTCTGTCATTGTTTTTGTTCATTCTATTATGTTTAGTTTCTTTATTTATGGGTAACTATTTGAGGCCTCTTTACGCATTTCGTTAGCAAAGGTTCCGTTGCTAACTCCTCTTCCTTGTCCTTGCATAATTTGGCGGAAAAAAGGTCTTGATCAGTTTGTTGGAAGAGATTCCTTCTTCCCCATGATAATCATGCTTTTGGAATATGGACTAGCAGTTGCATCCTCAACCTACTGCCTCACTTTTTTCTTTTCTGAGCACAGCCTAGCACAGGTATTCATCTGCAGTGAGATGTTCGAATGCCTTGCCTTATCCTTTACTTTTTAATACTAATGCCCGTTACATGCTTGCAGAATGTCATTCTCTTGGTTCAGTTTTTTACTGGACTCATCCTCATGGCTATATCGTTCCTAATGGGGCTTATAAAGTCTACAACACACGCCAATTCTCTACTCAAGGTTTATTGCACAAAGCACCAATCCTCTACATCATTCTCYGTTAGAAAAGTCTTAAGCTGGTTTCTTGTGAATGGAAGTTTTAAAATAAAATTAATTCTGTTTATGCTTGTCAATTCACTCTTATAATGCCACTCATATTGCATTTAATGATCTCTTCCTAATTTCGACATTATGTCCATGACACCTAAAGTTCTCTGAACGCCTATAACATGAATGTCTAAGTTTTTGCTACCTAATATCATAAGAAGCCAAAACCATCCCTAAGAGCCCTTTGCCTCATTGAAAATCTTTTCAAAGAGATTTTGTTGAAGCGGAAGGTAAAAGGGATAAAAGAATGGCATGGTTGAATGGTTACATCATTAAACTCTCTTATTGTTGTCTTGGAGGATTAGGGGGTTGTGAGATATCGGTGACTAATTTGAAGCAAACCATCAAATGGTTTGGTGGTGGGATGTAAAGTAATAATTGGTGGATATAATAAGGTAAAGTAGAAGTTTGAGGATAGAAGTGAAAATCTAAAAAAATAGTGAATGGCATTTAGAGCTATCTCCCTGTTGAAAAATCTGGTGTTATAAGTTAACTTTGTTAATCAAGAAAAGCTACTCTAGTTATCACTCTTTAGTTGGCTTGCTGGAATATCTATTTTATGTGCAGACAGAGGGGAACTGGAAAATAATGTGCATCTCGTTGTAAAATTTAAATTTACCTATTTAACCCAAAAAAGAAAAAAAAATGTAACTTTTTCGGCATACTGTATACTGGAATGGAGGCTAATATGTATATTGAATTATATTTTATTTACTTTTTCCCAAATTATATTTTATTTAACCCAAAAAAGAAAAAAATAACTTTTTCATCATACTGTATATGGGAATGGAGACTTATATGTATATTGAATTATATTTTATTTAATTTTTCCCGAATTAAATGAAATTAATGCTTTTAATTCTCTGAGATGGTCTCATTTTCTTAACACCCTGTTATTTGCTCAGAATTTCTTCAGGATTTCACCAGGGTTCTGCTTTGCTGATGGACTTGCTTCTTTAGCTCTTTTACGGCAGGGAATGAAAAATGGATCCAGTGGTAGAGTTCTTGATTGGAATGTCACTGGTGCTTCCATTTGTTATCTGGCTGCTGAGGTACTTCTTCTTGTCAAAAGATGGCTTGGAGTTTTCTTGTACCTACTGCCTGTCTTAATTCTTCTGAAGTAATTACAATTACTGGTAGCATTGGTGCAAGAAGATGCAATATGTCACCCTGCCCAGGGATGCTGGCTTTTCTCTTCTTCCAATTAGTTATTATTTTCTCCTTTTTCTCTTTCTGTTGGGCCTCTATGGTTATTGGTTTCTACTGGGTAAAGTTGGTTCCAGAAATTCTCTTCCTAACTGTGTACTTGTTCTTGACTGCGTTTTCTTTTTATTTTATTTTTTCTCAATATCAATTTTCTGTTATCTGCTACCACTGTCCTTGTTGGTAAAGTCTTGATTTATTTTTATGTGTGAATTAATTATTTTTTCCTGCGTCATAGAAGAGGGAAATAGTAGACGTTCACTATATACAACTCTCTATTGTAGGAACTTCTGAGCATGAAGTCTTCAACTGAATTTGATGAAAAGTTTCATAGCATTTTGTCTCTGGAGTCTCCTTTATCCACAATAAGATTTTGTCGAAAGGTGGTTGGCGATTCTTTTGATCTCCAGCAACCAAGTCTAATTTAAAGTTTCCATTAATTTTAGTTTTTGGTTTGGGAAGTAAAACTAGATTTCTGAGAGCTCCAAATATTCAATGTCATTATCATAGGCCATCGAATCTAGCGTAATTGTGTGGAGACTATAAAAGGCTTCCATACGTATGGGGAAGAAGGCAAGTGATAAATATATTGGAAACTCAGCTATTGATTTGAAATATTGAAGCCTGCTGCATTTATAAGCCATCAACCAGTGCCCACATAGCTAATGTAGGACATCCAGTTGACACATTGCTTAAGTTATTACTTTTAACCTGTCTAATTATTTACTAGGGGAGTTTATGACTTCAAAACATTAGTGTGGTTCCCTGTAAAAAATTGAATAAAAATGTAAATATTGTGTAGTTAGATTGAATTTTCCTTTCAACTTGTTGTCTTTGTAAACAAATTGAATTACTTTGTGTATGTAGTTCCTTCCCTTTCCTGTGACAGGCCATCATTTATTTCCTTATGACACTTGGGCTTGAACTCCTGCCCCCTCACAAGATAAATTTAGCGACAGCTTATGAGTGGTGGATGAGTGTTAAAAGGGTTCGGCYAGCAACATCTAGCAGTTTGTCAGAGTCCCTTCTTCAATCATCATCAGGAGACACTGCCCTCGAACTTGACGAAGACATAGATGTTSAGAGAGAGAGAAACAGGGTACTCTCAGGATCAATTGATAGTGCGATTATTTATCTGCATAATCTCCGGAAGGTACTCCCTGCAATTTGACACTTGAATGTTAGTTTTACATTTGTCTCTCAGTTTATAGCAATGTATCTCTCATTGCAGGTTTATCCTGGAGGAGAGCAGCATACTTTGAAAACTGCAGTTCATTCATTGACTTTTGCAGTTCAAGAAGGAGAGTGTTTTGGTTTTCTTGGAACTAATGGAGCAGGGAAGACCACAACTTTGTCCATGCTCTCTGGTATAATTACTCCTTCACCATATAAGTTATCAATTTATGGTCTTGCTTCCTACTTTTGAACTCATGGCTTAGAATCCCATGATCAGATCTGAGGGAACCAAATTGCGGGCAGACTATGCAGATAGATATCAGGATCAGATAGTTGAACTTTTTAACATTTTTCTGATAAGTTTATGTTTGGGGTTTTTCCTAGCGCCTTATCTATTTTGCTAGGGGTCTGATATCTGCTTCTTCTTAAGAGCATCTGTTATTGAGATATCTATGATAATAAGAATTTGATGTTTCATTTAAGCTGTATAAATCTACTGTAACATTGTTCAGATGCATTTTTGATATCCTGTTCCTCTGCATCTAAGATTTACTTAGTTTGTGGATGGTGATATAGTGGTTAAATGTTCAGGGTAAGTATTCTGCCCTAGTTTGAATGAGTTATTAAATGCAGGAGAAGAGCGTCCCAGCAGTGGAACAGCAGTTGTCTTTGGTAAAGATTTAAGTTCAAACCCTAAGGCTGCTCGCCAGCATGTATGAGATACTTTTCTTTTTCCTCTGTTTTGTCAATTTAACTTCTGTCTAGCTGACAAATTCTATTGTCTTCATGATATGACAGATTGGTTATTGCCCTCAATTTGATGCTCTACTAGAGTTCCTTTCCGTCCGAGAACATCTTGAGCTCTATGGAAGAATAAAAGGAGTCCCAGAATGTGAACTGGAAGATGTAGGTCTTTCTTGAAACTTCTAGGATGCAGTATTTCCATTTCTTCCTTGAACTTTGTCTTATATAATGCAATCTGACTATTTTGCTTATATTTTCATATGATATACAAGTGAGTAGTTAGATAACCTACCAATAGGGGAACGTAAGAGAAGTTGCATTGTTAGATAAGAAGTTAAATGTCTGGAAGGACAAGCCTTTTGGATATGTCACGGTTGACCTATATTAAACTAGTACATGATGGGTTAAATCCATAGGTTAACTGAACTTTGATTGCCAGGATAGGAATGGACATACCTAATCATAACAGAACAATTAGTGCAGTGCGCATTGTGTACTCAGTTTGCCCTTTACCAGCAATCGGTTGTAGATATGATGTGGTTGACCCATATTAAACTAGTACATGATGTGTTAAATCCATTTATTAAATGAACCTTGGTTCACGGGATAGGGATGGACATACCAACCAATAACATACCAAGTGGTGCAGTGAGCACTGTGTACTTAGTTTTCCCTTTACCAGTGATCGTTGTATACCGCCATTATAGCATCATCTTTCATTTTCTGTACATTGGAATATTTATCTCAAGGTCTTGAAAACAAGGATCAAGTAATGGACCCTCGGGTTTAGTGTCTAACTGAAAGTATGAGGAAAAGCATCAATCAGTCCACTTCTTGCTAATTTTCTGTATCTCCATCTTTCATTTTCTGAGCATGCTTTCCCTGTCCATGTTGGATGGAACTTATTGTCCACCCCTTTCAGATATGAATCTATCTGAACTACCATTGGAATATGGATATCAAGAAGAAGATCTTGAAATTTAAAAATAAGGATATAGTAATGGACTCTCGGGTTTAGGGCCCAATTGGCTTTTTCTCTGTCACACTTCTGACCGGTTATGACTAGAGTAATTGACGTTCTGTTATTCATCTATGCTAAGTACGTTATACAAATGAGAATAGCTGTTGTTTGTTATTTCAGAAACATGCCAATTGAAATTTGATGTTCTTTTTTGTGATTGTGTGTGTATGTTTGTTGTTTCTTGTCACTGATGTCTAATCCTATTTTGACTTATAGTGAAACGAGCTTTTCACTGCTGCAGGAACTAGTTCTTACTCGGTTTTGCAAAATTTTCCTGTTCTCTATAAAATATACATCCCAACTTCCTGCCCTGGCTTATTCTTCTTCTTCTTCTTCTTCTTTCTTTTCTTTCTTTTCTTTTTCTTTTTTTTTTTTCCCCCCGACCTTCAATCTGAAAGATTTGATGCAATATGTCAAGTTCAGCTTCCATTGGCACTAATGATGATATTGAAGCCTAACGTCTGATATTTAGTTGTTGGAGTTTTTTCGCATGAATGATTAGTGAAAGCACCATTTCAGGTTGTTGGAGAAAAGTTAGTGGAATTTGATTTGCTGAAGCATGCCGATAAACCATCATTTGCCTTAAGTGGGGGAAATAAGCGCAAGTTGTCAGTAGCAATCGCAATGATTGGAGATCCCCCCATTGTCATTCTTGACGAGCCATCTACAGGTAACTGTTTTCTCTTTTATTTCAGTCTTGAATACAATATTTTTCTTTACTTGCGAACTATTTGAATATTGTAAAGATATGTAAACACAATCTAATCTTCCACCAGCTTAATATAGCTCACTGGGGTATCATGTTGTTGCCCTAACGGTTGCTAGCATGAACAACTAGGAAATCCTGTTTAATCCAGCTCATTTGCTGGCCTTTGCAAAGTTTCCAGCGGCAAGAGCTGATAGAATATTTAAAATAACCTTGTGCCTGAAAGACCATGCATACCCTTAAACAGTGAAATGTAGCTAATAATGGCTGGTTCTGTGTCGAGATCTCATATTATCCCCCTGTTTAAAGATTTATGATCAATCACATCATGTAATCAACCTTACTTCCCATTCACAGTGTTGGTTACTTTTAATTTTAATCTCTTATGAAATAAATGTGGTGTTGGTTTGTTCTCTTAAACGCAGTTTAACCAATTCAGAAACATTCGGCTAGGGTTGATAGCCCTTGATATTAACTATGATGAAAGATGATAAGATTCGGGTAAATTTTGAGAGAGATGAAGACGAGGATTTCCAGTTCTACCACATTGATTATGGTTGCAAAATGTAGAATTGCTGACGGCTAAGAAATCTTAGTTTAAGATCTGAACTGAGGGGGGTTATGTATAGTCAAAAATGAATGAGCAACCCCTTATTTATACAACGATCTTGAAGTTAAATGATTGATTCGTCAATGAAGGAATAAGTGAATAGTTTCTTGAGGCCCTCTGAGAATTATTTTATTCTGAAGCAGTGAGTGGAAAAGATTTCAAAGAAAATGCATGAAATTGAGCCATTGAGCTACCAACTATTAACTATGCTGAAGCAGGTTGCAGCCTGCACACTTGCCAACATTGTGATAAATTGAGTAGAGTTCATTTTGATCTGATCACTAAGAATCTGAAGAAGGTACCAATTATTACCTAAACTTAACTTCTGTTGACCCATAGTTTGACCTTGATATTTTGAGTCATTTCTGTTCTTAGTTTTTACCTGCAGGCAGGTACTATCACACTGCCTCTATTTGTGTGTGAGATGAGGAGGAATAAAAATAAACAGAGTAACTTATCATGCTTTTATCTTCTGCCAAGACTGAATGGAGTATAATGTCTTTCTCAATGGAAACTGACTGGAGTATAATATCTTTCTCAATGAGCTTCGAAGTTTTTACTTATAAATGTTTGTCTTATCTTTGATGGAGGATTAGTAAAATTAGCGTTTATCTTCTGCTAAGACTTTAAAAGAGTTTCCTAGAATGCTAGCCAATCAAGTCGTTTCCTCATTCCGGGATGGATTATCTATTCTGTGGTTTTTCAGTCGGCAGAAGATTATTATTGGCTGAGCCATCAAAGTTCTGTATTCATCTTTTTGYCTCCAGAATAAAGAGCATTTGCTTGCTGTATTTCTTCTGAAGTTTAGCTATGTCTAATGTTAACATTTTGCAGGTATGGATCCTATTGCTAAACGATTCATGTGGGAAGTTATATCACGTCTATCAACCCGACGGGGAAAGACAGCTGTCATTTTAACCACTCATAGCATGAATGAAGCACAAGCATTATGCACCCGGATTGGGATTATGGTATTTTCCCTCAATTATGCATTTATTTTTGCCTAATTCCAAAAGTTGTCCCCTGATTTCAACCCCCTTCCCTTTCCCTTTGAAATGCAATCGTTAGGTTGGAGGCAGGCTTCGATGCATTGGAAGTCCTCAGCATCTCAAAACTCGATTTGGCAATCATCTTGAACTAGAGGTATTTCCTGCTGTTGATATGCTTGTTTTATCGTTTTGTTTAGCTAAGAAATTTATTTCACCTATAGGTTAAACCTASTGAAGTGAGCTCCACGGACTTGGAGCATCTCTGCCAAATAATTCAAGAGAAGCTCTTTGATATCCCTTTGCATCCAAGGAGTATACTTAGTGATCTTGAAATTTGCATTGGAGGTACTGATCCCATAACATCAGCAAATGCATCAGTTGCAGAGATTAGCTTGTCCAAAGAAACGATAGTTGCAATTGGACAATGGCTTGGAAATGAAGAAAGAATACAGTCTCTTTTACCTGCAAATGCAATGAATGCTTCTTATGGGGCTTTTGATGAACAGTTATCAGAACAGTTGTTCCGTGATGGTATGGTCATTCATTAGTGGACTTTCTTAGCATTTCGTATAATTATTTCTTTACCAGTCATTTCATTGTCAATTGGTAAAATACTATTGACATTTATTGCGTTAATTATGCATATATGTCGGTATTTATTTTATATAGGTGGTATCCCACTGCCAGTATTTTCTGAATGGTGGTTGGCCAAAGAAAAGTTCTCCAGAATTGATTCATTTATTCAATCATCATTTCCTGATGCAACATTTCAAGGTTGCAATGGATTGAGTGTTAAATATCAGGTATAGCCTATAAGACGAACTCCTGTACTGTATATTGTCCTGTATTTTGCTAATTTTTTCTATTTTCCATGCTCATTTTGATGATTAGCTTGTATGCTTGGGTCAAGAAAAAAGAACAGAGTGATGATTTATTCATTTAGCAAGAAGAAATAAAAATAGTGCATTCTTTGAAGAGTAGAGTGATTTTCTTTCCCCATTCTTATGGAGGCTTCTTCATTTGGACCACAATGGGATAGAATTAATCCAAAGAAAGTTAGCTTTAAAGTTCCCAAGGAATATACGGTTGGTTTTGTAGAAGAATTTACTGGTTCAATTGAAGTGATAAAATGCATTGAAGGATAATGCAATGACCATTTTTATGAGCAAATGCTTGTGAATCTATTAAACTTTGAAGTAGCCATGGGTTTACTTGAAGCTTCACCTCTGACCTGTATCTTATTTCTTTAGTTATCATTACTCATAATGAATTGTTTGGGGACTTTCCCGTGGAATATAGTCTTTTGCTTGATGAAACTGATGAGGCTAAAGTAGGAATTTGTTATTGATAAGAGATTAGAGAGGAACATTTAAATATGGACAGATAAGAAGAGTAAGGAAGGCASTGTTTACAGAATTAGGTTCAGTAATTTCCCAAGCAATACGATAATGACCTACTCGTTAGGATAAATAGAGAGCTTCAAAAGTCTTAAAGTCGACATTCAATATTTGAGAGGGAGAGATTACAGAGGGTGTGACTTAGAGATAATGTTGGGATGAATCAAGCATTATAACACAACAATAATTTGATATTATCTAAAGTGGTTCGAACATATCTCAAGGCAATTAGTTGGGTACACTGACATGAAGCACTAACATGGTAAATGCACAAACGAGCAATAAACTTGTACGTAGTTTGATACCAGTACCTGCTTCTTGATTATTTGATTTAGTAGATATTAATCAATATTGGAACTGTTGCAGCTGCCTTGTGGAGTAGGCCTCTTACTTGCTGATGCTTTTGGGCATRTAGAACGTAACAGGTACTGCRGCTATAGTACTTACTGCTTTCTTTGTCATGGTGATCATACTATTGTAACTCTGATGATTCATTTACCATGTTCTCACTTATATCTGCAGAAATCAACTGGGCATCTCAGAGTACAGTATCAGTCAGTCGACTCTGGAAACAATATTTAACCATTTTGCAGCTAACTCATGAAGTATCAAATGTAACCTTATACAAAAGCTGAATCCCCTCTTGATTTTGGTGAAGAGGGGTCAGACTTTCCRTACAATTACAAACTCTGCTGCAAGCATCATTTGAATGCAGCTTCATGTAAATGACTTATTATACACCTTAATGAAAAGTTGCTATAGCCTTGTGGCCTTTTGTTCAATGACTTTGTCCATTACAGTTCCGTTACAAATATTAGGATTCTTTTTTCATTTTTTGGTGGAAATTTTGGAGAGGGGACAGGTTTCAGCTGAAGTTTGAATTTTCGCTGGTCTAACATTAGGACAATAAACTCATAGGAAACCAATCACGTAATGAATATTCAATACCTACCTTTTCATTTTATCTAAGTTATACATGCATATTGCCACCTTGACTTCCTTATTTATTTATGTATTTATTACCTTATTTTCTTCACTAACCAAACACACAGCTAAAGAATCTGATTTTATCAGGACTTCCTGTTTTTCTCACACAAATCACAAATTCAAAACAGACAAGTAGAAAAGCTAATTAGAAGACTTTTTGCCATATATTTGAGCTTAAAGACTTGGTCTGCATATATGCTTATGAATTGCGGCCAAACTCCACTGATCATTTAATTTCAAATTACTTTTCTTTTCTTTTCCCATGTCTTCCTTTTTATATATGATTAGAGGTCTGGTAATTATTCTCATTTCATCTCTTCAATAAGTTGGGGATAAATAAATATTTTCATTTCTAATTAATTTAAAATTTATTATATATGTATTCTATCGCAAATATAAGAATATCAAATCTCAAAAGAAAAAAATTAAAAAAATAATCTTTTTACAAACATGCATGCATGCTTTTATCTYCTCATGTAATAACGTTTGCAACAGTCTTGCCTTTATTACAATTTCCTCTCTCCTTCCTTTTCCCCCCCCAACTATGTTGAATCTTTCACATGAACAATAGGAACAAGAATTTGGTCGCTGATTGTGAAAAATAATCACCATTTCTTGCTCTTAAAGGTCAAAATTATGTACTATTATATTTCTGCAAGTGGCAGTAATTAATTCCATTATCAAAGAAAGTAGAGACTTCCTTTGATCCCAAAAAAAAAAAAATAATAAATAAATAAATTACACACTTCCGTCTGGAGGTCCTTTTTCTTTAGTCCATCTAGAAGTTCTTTCGAGAAAACAAAACAGAAAATGAAATCGAGGGTTTAGATCTTCAACAGCTTTAGTGGAAAATTCTGATACAAGAACCAAAGTAACATAAGAGTTAATGATTGCAGAATCATCACATGCAGTTTGGTTCATACTTGATGATATAGTTCTTCAATACTGACAATTATTTACCTGAATAATGAAACAGCATTTTGTTTATTTGCATGACTGAAACAGAAAAACACTTGCATTCTGGCTAATCTCAGCTATCTTTCTCTTCCTCTCTATCTCTGCTTGAACCTCCAATCTCACGCCAAAGAGCTTCGGCCTCTCATCAAGATCATCTTCTTTCTCTGTACCAGCATACACAGCCACCAAATCAAGAAGGTCCTTGCACTTTTTCTTCATCGTCGAGAGCTCAGAGCTCAAGAAACCGTTCTCCTTCTTCAGCMGTTTATTTTCGTCCATAAGGACAGTGTATTCGGATGATGTTGAAGTTGATGATGACCTTTGATCTTCAGCTTCTTTTGGTRTTGCAGCAGCTTTGTTTTGTGCCTTAGTTTGAGACTTGTTCCACGCCTTTTTTCGACGAATTTCGCAGAGCTCATCCTTTGCACCTTTCCTAAACTTTTCGTTGCTGAACTCCCAACGTGTGGTTGCAACTTTGCAAAACCCCTTCGAAACATATACCAAATAAGAAACAAAAAATCCAGAAATATCAAATTTTCTGTCTCCTTTTCTCTCTTTTGGAGTGGCATAGGTGAACTATTTGTTTCAAATACATTTCGAATCCATTTCTGTCTCCAAATGCATGCTTTAGCTCTTTGTTATTGGACAATGATGGTCTCATCTTTGACAAAATCTTCACTCAAAGAGTCTCAATCTGACCCTACTCTCTCTCTCTCTAYATATATAATCATATAACCACCACAAATATTTAATGGCGGAATCCATCAATTTTATTCAACACCACGAATGGAATTAAGTTASAAGGACAAAAATATTTAGTTTATCAGATTTTTTAACCAAATATTTCGTTTTCAAAGCTAGATAAATTCATAAACACGAAGGGGAATAATGGTGGGATTTTTGCACAAGAAACACAACCTGATCGAACAAAGACGATATGAAGCTAAAGAAGTTCATGAGATACATACGTAAGTGTTGAGCTGCCTGACAAAGCTAGAGAAGTTGCTGTGTTTGAAGAGAGTTGGGAGCAAGTCTCGGGCGAACTCTGCCGGTTGCCACACCACAAAAGCCGTACCGTCGGCATTCCACGAGATGACTGCATCCGAGGCCGGATCTTCAACTAGCATATAAGTTTTCAACAAAAAGGGTGGTGGTGAAGACTTCCTCACATACTCAAGCAGACTCCTTTCACTTTCAGAATCCATCGGATATATCTATGAGGACTAGTATATATCTTTTCTTGAAAATATATATAAGGAAATGAAAATATAGAAGAAATAAAAAGATCACTAAACTTCTACCTTATTTTTGGTAAACTCAATCTAAATTATAGAAAAAGAAAAGTAATTACTACAATATTAATGATCAGAAGAAAGAGGAGACTGCTGGCTGATGATGGTGAGGAGGGGCGGAGAAGAGAAGAAGGGCAGTTAAGAACTCCCAACCCCAGCAGTAGAAACCCAACACGACTCCGCAGTTCATGAGAAATGCAAGAGCTCTCTCTGCCTGTCTCTCAGCAACAAACTCTCAATGGAAGAAATGGTTGAAAACGTAATTCCTCTACTCCTTTTATACTTGTGAACTCATGACTTTGTGGATGGTCGACTCATCTACTCCAACCCACGTGTACAAATCATGTAGAAGTATRCATATAGAAAGAGAGAAGGGGAGAAGCCTTTATTTGCAGTAGGAATGATGTATTCTAGATGCGACTATTTGAATACAAGTTCTAAAGATATGCTTTTTCATGGAGTTACGTGAATTACTAACTTATCCTCAAAATTCAATTGTTTAAGAATAGGGTTAAGCTATATTCATAAAAATATATTTTCTATCTCAATCGTCAAATCCTGCCTCCTACCTCCATTCGTTATCCGAAACTTTTAAGTCTGACTGATTTAGATTCCAATTAAGAAAGACTGATAAAACTCTTCCAACATTATTTCCTTCATTTACAAAACTCGAACTCAAAATTATATTTAAAGGGTATTAAATTCTTTATCAAAAAGTCTACGAAATCATAAAAATTTCATACTCAATTTTTAAGTCCTAAACGATCCCGAATATCTAAAAATCCTCCTCTCGCCGTTTTCCTTACCCAAATGAAAAATGTATGGTATTCAAAATTTTGACACTAAATACTGAACGTGTAAATTTATTATTTTATCCTTCTTCATTAATTATTTTTTAATATCATGAATCATCGATTCTATATCAAACTCTCTCAACTTTATTTATTTCATTTTTAAAACTATACTTAAAAGAGAACTAAATTTTTTACTACTTATATCAATAATTGTTAATTCTCGAAACCGGGTTTGATTAGTCAATAATATACAAAACGGTGTTGCAATATTTTCAGGCGTACGTGTGGATTATTGTTGTGCATCAATTTTCTTAGGAAAAAAAAAATATTATAATTATGATAAATTGTATAAGTAATATACTTTCTACATTCTTTATTCTGGGTAAAGTCCAATTAGAAAAATTCCTTCAATCCGAAACTTCTACACATTAGATGATCTTCCCGTCACTACWTCATTTCCTGCTTTGGAGTTTTTCATGGCAAAGAGAAACTTTATTGACTTTATGTGTTCTCTTTGTCTGAAAATTCTTCTTCATGACATGAAGATGTTCTCCACAYACTCATTAACCTTAGCGCGTGTTCTATATGTTTATCTTCAAGATTAAGGTAAATTATTGCTTCCCTCCCCTAAGATGTTATTTTCACTTCTTGCTCATTGAAAAAATGCGTATTAAAATATATTAGTAGAATAATCTAATCAACTTGAAAGATTAGGAAGCGGGTTATTAAAGCAAAATRAAATTTGTGTTTGATTTCTATTTATAATAATTGAATTGGAATAATCGAGCGTGAGGATAACGAGTTTGAGTATTGTACGGAGGGAGGAGGAYATGGAGTTGATTTGGACGTATTAAGAGAAGATGGCAGCTGAGCTTTCTTGACCTTATGGTCTAAATCCCTACTTTGATTTACTGTTTTGTACTTGTGTGACCATATCTCTTTCTGGTTTGAAYGGCATTACATGAGCTTCACCAACCMCAGTTTGGTTTCCCACAGGACAACTCGGTTTTGGGATCTTTCTATGAATTGGAAAGCCAACTTCTTCAATTATGGTGGATTTGGTTTCTATAGCTTYGCTTATTACAAGTGKATAGTTCCGTCCCAAATCTAGAAGCTTTAGTTGATGTTGTTAGCCCAAACACAATCCTTCCTCATCTTATGGGCCTGATGCCTGTCCTCGACAAATGTGAGCCCATTCTCAGTTAATCATGTACCTCTCTAATATTAAGATATTTGGATTTTTTAATATTCTTATTGATATGCATTCGTTATTATGATTAAATCTTTTTTGTTATAAATAATTATATTTTAACACTTAAAAATATTGAAAAAAATAATTTTAGAGAAAATGATTTGGAGATATTTTATTAAGACAGCTTTTACTTATTGATATGATTGAAAAAATAATAATAAATTTTCTATTTTTCAAACTTCATTTTTTTAAAATACTTTTTTTACCAGTTAAAAAAAATATAAGTTTDAGAATAAATTTTATATTAAATCAAGGAGGATGTACAAATCGACGCAAAGTACGTATATTAACTGAGTGGATAAAATTTCAGTTATCTCTAAATAAATAAGAAATATATATRTAAAGAAGAATTGGTTGGCACTCAGCCAATGAGCTGTGTGATCCGACGATGGGTATGAGTGGATAGCACATAGCAGGATAGGCCGAGCCTGAGCAAAGAGCATTACGCAAACAACGCCGAAACGACAACGCAGAATTGAAAAAGGAAAATAATAATAATAATAATTGTTGGGCGCGACCATATTGAGAGAGAGAGAGAGAGAGAGAGAGAAGAACAAGCTGAGAAAGAGAGAGAGAATCAACGAACAGTTGGTTTTGGGCACACTGAGAGAGGATATCATTGTATGGTCCGAAACCAATGGCGACGACTACTACGATTACCACTCCTCCCAAGATAACCACCACCAATACTCACCGAGTTCGAATGAGATTCGCCAACAATTTACCTGCTCGACGAGCCGCTACTCCTTCTGCTCTTTCAAATGCTCCTCGAGTTGCTTCAGTCACCAGCCGTTTTACCCACCACCGTTTTTCACCTTCCTCATTTCGAGTCGCCGCCACCGCTTCCACTGACGAACAATCTTCCAGCTCTTCAGGTTTCTCTACGCACTTAAACTGGTAGATATATTATGTGTATAGCTAGCGAAACCTTTTTTTTTTTTTTTTTTTTTTTCGGGAAATGTCTTTGGTGGCAACTGAACTAAATTCTTTGGCTAACTTGCGCTGATTGTGGTGCCGGTAAATTTTTGAACTTTGATTAAGAAAAGGGAGTTAAAAAGAGTAATTACATAGAGGAATGTAGGTTTCGCTTTCTGGTTTGACTTCAAGTAGCTGTGTGGTGATTTTAGTTGCTTGAAATGAATATTGAAGATTCTGCTTGTAAAAGTTGCTCGAATGTCCATTAACGATTCGGAATAGTCGCATGAAGAATGGTGACGTCATTTACTGATCGCATAGGCTCGTGTTGGGAGTTGTAGTTAATTTGTTATTGTGGTGGAAGAATGCCTAGTTCATAGTCCTAAGTTGTGAGTGAGAGAAACTAATGAGTTTTATGCTTACAGTTTCTAAATCATTATCAGGTAGGAGCAGCTCAACTTTGCTGGAAGAAAGTGCGTTCTAAATGGTCCTTTTCTATTTATTCCTTTTTTTTTTGGGTTAACTCTGGAGATGTTTTTAAGTGGAGGAAATCAATTTTCTGTATAAGAAGACATTCTTTCCTTCTGTGCATCCTGTGCTTCCAATTTTTGTAGTTCTCGCTTGTCAGGAATCAAGAAGATATTGCGCATTTGTTTCAACATATTGTGCTATTGTCAGGATATCATGTTTTATGCTTCCATGATGATTGGTTATGCAGTCTTTCCTATGTTTATTTCCAATGTTCTCTGCGAACAATGTCCACTCGACTTAGCTGCCTATGAACTAAGTTTCACTTTCCGGAAGACTTTATAAGCTTTCCTTCATAGTTTGATGTCATTATCATCCAAGCATGAGCTTTGGTCATTCTTGCAGATGAAATTGTGGAGAATGTGGTAATAATAGGGTCAGGTCCAGCTGGGTACACAGCGGCAATTTATGCATCACGAGCTAATTTGAAGCCTGTTGTCTTTGAGGGATACCAAGTAGGTGGTTCTCCAGGGGGACAATTGATGACTACAACTGAAGTAGAAAACTTTCCTGGGTTTCCAGATGGAATAACTGGCCCAGACTTAATGGAAAGGTGATTTAATTTTACTTTGCCTTTTCTATATCATTTTGATTGAGAAAAGACTAGAAATATTTCTGTGTTGTTTTCCCTAGGATGCGGCGGCAAGCTGAGCRCTGGGGATCAGAGCTGTACCAAGAAGATGTAGAATTTGTTGATGTGAAAAATCGTCCTTTTACTGTACAAAGTAGTGAACGTAAGGTGATACTTCCTTTTAACTGCCAATATTTTACTGTTTACATAAATCATCAACTTCCAGAACACAAGGACGTCCCCTTATTGGAATTCAAAATCAAAGTAGGAGAAATGTTAGCTTGAGTTGGTCCTCATTGTTTCAGTGTGCCCTGAGGGGACGTCCTTGTGTTCTGGAAGTCAAGGAAATTCTAAATTCATTTGTGATAAATGTTTCTTGGGGAACCACTTTGATTGAGTGGGTCGGAATGGGAAAGATAATTAGTGTTGGTGTATCAAAATACTGACTTTGAGCACTTCCTAAGCTCTATCCTGGCAAATTATTWACTGCTTCCTTGCAGTATGTAATTGGTATTCCAACAGAAAAGCTGAAATTTTTGCAATTGAAGATGCATTTTTCTCCACGTAGAAAGTCCAACTGATACACAATAGTTATTTTTAATTCAGTGAGATATGTCCAACAAACATGTTCTTTTTCGTGCTGTGTTTGCTCGTAGAAATCCTACTAAACTTGTTATATGTTTTAAAATAACTCTGTCTGATGATTATGGGATGGTTAATCATAGCTTGAAATTCTGTCTCATCTTACTAACAGTTTATAAATTTAAGCAAGCTTTAGTTCCGTGAATCAGTTCATGGATTTCCTAAATTGCCTGTTAGGTTTGGTTTCACACCATCCTGCCATAAGAATGYGAAAATTGAAGAAAGAAAGAAAATGGTTTGAAAAGTGAAATGATGACATTGAAGAGGGTTCCTCACTTTATAGCCAAGTGAACTTGAGTTCTTTCCTCTTCTTCGAATGATTGAGCCTTGGGACAATAAATGTTTATCCTTTTGATGTGAGCATGGGTACACAACATTTGTTTAAACATGCTTGCATAGCCATGTATTGATTGAGATATTGAGCACATCCTCATCCCAGTAGACGTAGTTTTCATCATTTTAGTCTCCAGACATGTAGATTTCAGCTTGTCAGGGAGAGAAGATTCTCAAATTTTACTGCCCTTGAACCACTCTGTTACTTCAATGTTAATTATTTGCTACTTTCCAGGTTAAGTGCCATAGCCTCATCCTTGCTACTGGAGCCACTGCAAGAAGGCTGAGCCTGCCACGGGAAGAAGAATTTTGGAGTAGAGGAATAAGTGCCTGCGCAATCTGTGATGGAGCATCTCCCCTGTTCAAGGGTCAGGTCCTTGCGGTGGTTGGAGGAGGTGATACAGCAACAGAAGAAGCAATATACTTGACTAAATATGCTCGGCATGTCCATTTACTTGTTAGGAGGGACCAACTACGAGCATCAAAAGCAATGCAAGATAGGTAAGAAGATAGAAAAAGTTCTGTTTTCACTTTTGCTCTTATAAGTGATTGGTTTCTTAAGCTTTGCGTTATATGTTGTTGTACTGGTCATTTTTCTCGGATATCAATGAACTCATGAACTTTGTTCTTTCCATTCCCTTTTTAAGGTTTCTTAGGCAATTTTCTCCCGCTATAATTTGCTTTTTTTGCTTTAGTTTCATCATGTACTCTTTGCTTGAACCTGGCAAGAACTGTCTACAACTTTCTGCTCAGCTTTGTGCCGATAGTGTGATTAAACTTTTTTTTTTTTTTAATGTTTCGTGTTCCTTTCTTTAATTATTTTTATTTGCCACTATTCAGAAAACATTTTCACAATATACTTGGTTAGGAGGTGCTAAAAGTCTACTGCAATATGAGAGTTGCTGTAAGGTCTTATCTTGACGTTTTAACCAGTGAGCAATGATGTTGACGGAAGAAAATGAATATTCCACCAGACTATGTGAATGTTTCTTGATTTCTGACATGGATTCAATGGACTCTGCGGGACATGCCTGGGAGTAATCTTGCTGAAAAACATTTCTCTATCCCAATGCTCCTGCAAATTTTTTCCTTAATTCTCTGGTACGTGGGACTATTGTTCTGCACTGGGTTATTGGTTTCTGCTGGACCTCTTTCTGGGTTCATGGTTCCTTGCCTTAACGGAGGTGGGCATCCTGAATAATAGATTGGTCTTTCCTCTCTTTTTTTTTTTTTCCCCTTTCTTGGCTTTCTTTTTGGATTGATCGAATGACTAATGAGTGATGTATTTTAAGTTTTTACTTCCTGAATGTTTGTTTAACAGGTTGATTATGGCGAATGTTTCAGAGTTTTCAACAACCCAAACATCACAGTGCACTTYAATACAGAGACAGTAGATGTTGTCAGCAACAACAAAGGGCAAATGTCCGGCATATTGATCAGGAGAACTGATACTCAAGAAGAATCTGTGCTCGAGGCAAAAGGATTGTTTTATGGAATAGGTCATTCACCAAATAGCCAGTTGCTTGAAGGCCAAATTGATCTTGATAGYGCAGGCTATGTGGTGGTTGAAGGGCGTACTGCTACGACATCCGTTGAAGGTGTTTTTGCAGCCGGGGATGTACAGGTAATGATGCAAAGCTTCTGATCTGTATTATGTAGCCTTCTTTTTATCATTGTGATGCTGACCTTTTTCAATACATGAATTTCTGGACAAAGACAATTTATTATATGAGCTGAAGCATGCAGGATCACGAATGGAGGCAAGCAGTGACTGCGGCTGGATCTGGATGTATCGCTGCTCTATCAGTGGAAAGATATCTTACAAGTAAAGATCTTATCGTCGAATTTCACCAGGTATTCGCTTATAGATCATGCATACTTCCTTGTCAGGTTTTCTCAGTTATAGTTTGCTGAATAATTTACCCTTATTGTGTTTCTATTAGTTTTTAGTTTATAGAGGGAAAACATTGAAAGAAATATAAAGAAGTGAAAAAGATCAGGAAAATAACTCTCTTGTTGTAGCATACTTAAAAGGATATTCCATGAGAAGAAGATCCTCCAACATGGAACTTCAGGTTGTAATTCTGAATGAAAATATTAATTTTTTTCCTTTGCCTTGCTTTTTGCAGCCTACAACTGAAGAGGTCAAAAAGGAACCTACAGACAGAGATGTACAAGAAGGTTTCGATATTACRCTTACGAAGCACAAAGGCCAGGTATATAATGCAGTATGAAGCGCCTTAGTTAATTTCTATAATTTACCTTCACTTTAAGGATTATTTCCGGTATTAAATATTTTCCTTTATGTTGATGRTCTCGCTCTAATTCTTTCCATCTCAGTATGCGCTGCGAAAATTGTACCATGAAAGTCCAAGACTWGTATGTGTACTTTATACTTCGCCAACCTGTGGTCCTTGCAGGACGCTGAAACCAATTCTTAATAAGGTATAAACTCATTCAAAAGCAAAAAAGAGTGTTAGTACCTTGTTTTAGCTTTCTGTTTGTTTGCTAAGTATCCCCATTCATGCTTTTAAGTTGCCAAGTGCTCTATCTCATTGAAAATCAGAAGAAACTGTCGAAGTGGGCGGGTTGCGAAATTTTGAACTTGATCCATTTGGCTTATGCTCATATTTTTCATAACTTGATTAACATATATATTAAAGAAGAAATTTTAAGAAAGAGTAGTTTCAAGYGAAGTAAATTGTGGGGCCTTTTATCTATCAATTTAGTTCACGTGGCATTCCTTTGCATAGGGATTTGAAGTTGATATTATCTGTCATATTATTTGTATTGAAAGACAAAAAACTTTTGGTATGCTGACCACCTCTAAATTTGTCTGGCAGGTGGTTGATGAATATGACCAGAATGTGCATTTTGTTGAAATTGATATTGAAGAAGATCCAGAGATTGCTGAGGCAGCTGGAATTATGGGAACACCATGCGTACAGTTCTTCAAGAATAAGGATTTGCTCAGGTTGGTTAGACATGCTTCACTTGATTCTTGATTAGAGGTTTTGCACATCAAAAATATGGAAACCTTTTGGCCATAAAGACTGCTCTATTTACTGCTCCTATACATCTCCTGCTTATTGTGATTCTTCCCGTCCCAACATTTTCTTATCATTTTTGCCGCTGGTTCTTGCGGCTGCATTTTTGTGCTGAAATGTTCTTTATAGCCTTCCATTCTTAATCTACAGAGGAATAGTATAGCACCATCACATGCATTAATAACTTTGGTAAAATCATGCTAACTTGTCCACTTGAATGCGCAGGACCGTATCAGGAGTCAAAATGAAGAAAGAATACAGAGAATTTATTGAAGCAAATAAATGAGCTTCACTTTTTGATTCCTTGTCCCTTGAATACTAGTCTTCCGGTGCATCATTTTTGGCAATTCAATTTTGACGATTGCAATAATTGAAAAAAGTTCCATATTGTTTCTCTTTTGGATACTAGGAAGAAGGAAAAATATATCTCATGTGTAACCCGATAATGTTCAATTCATGAAAGACTGCATGTTGATCRTACTGTGTTATGGGGCTCGAAAGCATCACATCTCTCATGACTGCATATTCATATGAATAGAATAGAAGTCAATAGGCAATAGAGGGAATGATTCTCTTTTACTAGAACTTTCTGGTCCAATGGAGACCAATCTATTGCTACAAGATTTCTTGATACCGAATCAGGATTCAGGGGTATCGGGTATGTCGTCAAGGATGAAGGGACCTAGTTTTCCTGTTCTAAACAAAGTAAGGAATTTCTTAGACACTGCAATACGAGCTTCAGATGCTTTTTGAGATATCTTTAGTGCCTTCCTAAGCATTTCAAATTGTTCTTCTATCAGATTCTCCAAGTCATCTTCACTCTCCAAATTACCATTGAATTCTGAGAGCGATGTGTAAAGCACACGCTGGACTTCAGTAACCATATCCTACAAAGAACAGTAGTATGTATAAAAATCTGATCCATAGAAATGATACTTGACARCCRTTTAATCAGGGTAATTATCTGTCGATTTACTGTTTAACTAACATGATATTGTGCATTTAATTCTTCATTTCACCATAGATTTGTGATGTCCATTCAGGTGGGCTATTTGCTTATTACTTTATTATCAATCCCCCACCAATCATTATTTCATATTTACACCAATTTAGTTATTTAGGGTCATAGATAATTACTTCCAGGTAACCTTTAAGAACCCCGCCCCTCCCAACCCTCCGTTTCAGGCAAAACACAGAATGTCCGCTGGTTTCACAGCCCACTGCTCAATATCATAATCTGGATTTCTTGCGACCAAGTTCTCCCTCAAATTTAATGAACAAAGTAGAGCAGTGATTTTTTACTACCACACCATCCTTCCATAGGTTATTGAAGAGCCGGTCTTTCGGCTCAAACTAATGAAAGCGAGGCCTTCTTTAAAGATAGGGATCAGGTGGTTCATCAACTACTATGTGCGCATCTGGAAGCTTCAGAACATATTAGAGCTACAAAATGATACTTATTGTTTCACTCTCTGCTGCATTTTTGACCACCTAGTCTGTTCACATCTAGACAGTCATGCAACGGGCAAGTTAGTGCAGATGCCAAAAGATGAGACCTTATCAATTTAGAGAAAGGGCAAAATAATCAGTCCGTAGTTGAATGCACTCCAATCTCTTAACACACATGCATTTGATGTAMACTATATTAAAAGGCATTTCRGTTGAGGATATTCTTTTAAAACAGGTCAAACGATGCTGATTGGGTTCATGAGGAAGTTATAATTGAATTGCATTTGAACTCACTGTCGAAATTAAGGAATTAGAGATTACCTCAATGTAGTGCACGTCAGACTTATTTGGGGGTTTCTTCCTCTTTGGCAGAAGATCCTTGATATCAAACTCAGGTTTGTCCTCATATTCAGAGYGGAGGCCCTCCACATCCCTGTTTACCAAGTGCCTCCAGTGAAATGGAGTGCCTCGAGTATCCAAAACTGCTAACAGGTATTGAGCAATACGCTCTTCGCCAACTACAGAATCTTTAACAGACCCTACATGAGCATTTACATAKTTTATATGAAATTGGAATGACAAAAAAATGAGAGGCTTTCTTATGCTAAGGAGCAGAGAAATTCAACTGCTTATTATTTATTTATTTTGTAAGGCTTTCTTGGAAACACTACAAGGAAGCTGTGAAAGCAAAATGAGAGAAGGATCCCTAGATGAACTTGCCATCTTTTTTCAGTTTTTTTAAGTGCCGAGGTTCTAACAAAAGCAAAGGGGAATTTGTAATAGAGGAAAAATCTGAACCTGCAAGAGCTAGCTTCAAACCAGTTTCGACATCTGGTATACTTGGGACTAATACCCCTGGAGTGTCCAAAACATATATGCTAGGTTGATGCGCAAYCTGTGTGCAAAGATATCAGCATCAGATGTAAAAGAGAGAAGTGCCAAATGATATGATGGAGAATAATGAGATCCAAGATCCGATGGAGTTTAAAACAGGAGTGAAGAGGGAGAAATGATCACTTGAAAGAGGAGCAAAAGTTAGAAATAAATTCCCCCCCACCCCTTCCTTTTTTCTTTTTTTGTTTTTTAAATTTGGTGACAAGAAACAAAAACGAATTCTMAATATCACTCAGTTGTGCATCATATACTTATTCCAAGATTCCYTTACCTTATATCCAGCAATATCCTGAGTGACTCCAGGCAGTGGCCCAACTGTGGCTCGCTTTCTCTTCTCCTGTGCTAAGATTAAATTTGGATCCATTATTACTCAAAAGAAACAGCTCATATACATAAACTGGTGTTCCCAACATAAACTGGTGTTCCCAAGGCAAAAAATAAAAATCATTGCCAATAAACACCTTACCTGGAAAGCGAGATGATGCAATTTGTTGGATAGAATTTATTAAAGCTGACTTTCCAACATTTGGAACACCAACTACCATTACAAGGAGAGTAGGCTCCCTTGAGATTACTTCCTTGAGTTTGAACTCCACAAGATCAAGAAGCTTTAATGTATCAACAATCATTGGAACACACATTGAAGGCAACAAAGTCTATGAGAACTTGAAAGGCAAAGCAAGACTAATAGAATCAGAAAACGTTCTAAGAGATAGTATAAAAGATACAAGCATTAGTACATCGTTTGTATTTTTAATACCTCAGCCCGTTTTGATGATTGATTGCCTACTAGCTATATCTATTACCAGTTCTTTCTTTCAATAAACAAGTATCCATGATTATGCTTGCCTTCAGGTTGTGAAACAATTTAGTATACATGGGTAGAAGCCTTGAGCCAACTTCCATCATCCTAATTTCAAATTTGAYAAACAACTACTCTTTTTGTTTAGTCAACTGAATTCAGGATTCCCCTTTTTGTCCAGAGAATTTGTGATTTGGGATAACTAGCTCTTTAAGCTAAACAAGATCGATGGGTACAAGGATGTGGGAATGTATACATTATAAAATGATAGTAATCCGTGAAGAATCTTCTTTACAAATCAACTTTATACAAGTAGAAAGACCAGGATAGCYATAGGCCGAGCCAATGAGTATATAAATTGCAGACCATCCCCTACAAACCATAAGTAAATTGCATTTCAAGAATGACASAATTCCTGAAAATTTTCAGAAACATAGACACAGATACTGGCACAAAAAGTCAAGACTGACCTTTTGGACGGAACTTTTGCTGTGTGCATTTATTGTAAGGCAATCTTGTTTGCAAGAGTCAAAATATTGAATCCACCTCTGCATAAACTCAAGCAGGTAAGTTTTCATAGTCTGATGATTATTCCAACGAAAAGGAAATAGACATGTTTCCAAAAAATTAARACATCAACGGAAAGGAAATCAAATGAATTCAATACAAATGGGGCACTAGAAGGGCAAATGCCAAAACAACAGTTATGAGCCACAAAACATCAGTTTAAAGGACTTCTTCCAAGCTAAAAGATTATCACTTATAGAATGAAAATCAATTATGCTAGAAGAGAACCTGGCAAAAAACAAACACAGAGAGAATACTACTGCTACTAGTATTTGCAAAAGGAATGTAGATAAATACATGCATGATGTTGGGATTGGCCAAATCTTTCTTGTTAAGAGCAATGACCCTCCTTTTTCCCGAAAGCATTGGCTGCAAAGTTTGATTTGTGGAAGACACTGGCATCTGTACACGAAAAATAAAAAGATTTAGCATTTAAGAAAAAGAAAAGARAAACAGAAGTCTTTCATTAATAGTTACACGGGCATCCCGGACTTCGATGACGAGGTCAGAGAGTTTAAGGCGGTCGCGAATAGCTCTAGTGGCGGCAGCCATGTGGCCGGGAAACCAGTTGATGTTCCCACCTACTTTGCAGAAACCCATTTCTCCTAATAGGATTCCCTTCGCTTTCTTCGCTATTCCTCTCACTCCTCCCATCTCTTCCTCGGTATGTATCTCTGTGCTCGAGCTCTTAAATTCGTTATGTATGGCAATATGTTTATGGCATAATCAATCAGGCAAATTCTTGATGCTAGAACCCGTCACAGTCGGAAGTGATTTGCTCCGAGTGCTCTTTTGCCRGGGAAGGWAGCTCTGTTGAACCTTGGTCCAAGCAAATGATACGAAAGCCCAACTATCCAAATCCTATTGGGCCTTTTCTTATGGCTCCATTCTTAATCKTTACCAATTCCAKACTGGGCCGACTGATCGTACAGATGGATCCGTCAGTTGTTAGGGCCTAGCCCAAGGAAATACATTTTTCATAGGACCTCTTCGTATTGCTCCATTATTGATCTTTACCAATTCCTAACTGAGCCGACTGATCATACAGATGGATCCGTCCGCTGTTACTGCCTAGCTCAACTTGTTTCAGGGAATATTGGAGTTAGTTTTTAATAGGTGAATMTGAATAATTTATGGTCAATTCAATAATAAGAAATTTAGTGTAATAAAAAAGTCAAATGATCATTCAATAATCACCTATTTTAACTTTCATATTTGCATGTTAAATATGTCATTTGACTTTTTTTTAATTTTTTTTTCTAGTTGGATTCTTATTGTGAATTCGAATATAACTTATTGATTATCAATAAATTAAAATCTACCCATTATAAAATTTTTATTTTAGGCATCACTCCCTTCCAGACATATGGAAAAAGAATCTATTCGGAGCTCGACAAAGAATTCAATCGAGGAATAAATTGAATTAGTCGAGACAAAGTCCCAAACACCGTACAGAAGGGGAAAAAAAGGTTAAATAGCATTATATAATATCCTATATTGGAGATGAGAGAGCAGTTGATCAGCGAAGGCCTAGTTTTAGGTGTCTTTGACATGATAAAGTAGTAGCAATTGTATAAATATCTTCTGGTGCTTAATATCACATAAACTATAATTATCCAAAACTCAGAATGATATACACACCTGTTTATGTTCTTTTCAGCTCTCAGAAGAAGTGTCAGAGATGCATATCTTCTTGGGATTTTATGTACTAATTTAAACATGGCAGAAAACAAAAACTAATCTTGAATCCCATGTGCTTTGCCATCCCCACTAGGTATGCTGAATGAGTTGCTCCCCATTTATTTACCAACTGTTCTTCATCGCCCCTCTGCTAGCTTGTGTGGGAGATCTGGCTGTTGCTCTAATGATCAGAAACTGCTGCTGATCAAGGCTTTTACGGTGAAATTTAAAGTTGGTTTTCAATGCCAAGAAGTTCGGTTTCTTTTCCTACTTTGCAGGCCATTAAACAAGATTCTAAAGCTTCTGCCTCCTTAATTAAATTAGATGTCCATTCAAGATGCCGAGTTGGGTCTGCACTTCTGACAGTGGGYTGCAGAGAGGACATATGCAGCCTAAAGAGTAGAAGGACTGCATTCATAGGACTCTTTCCATATTGAGTAAATAATTAGTTTTCGCTTTCAATGTTTTCACCTTTAGTTTTACTAATTAAGTCAAGAAATGCATGAAAGATGGAGAGGCAGAATCTTGGTATATGACAGCTAGAACCTCTTCTAGAATGGTTCTGGCATCTGATGACTCTCCGAGAACTTATCAGGGCATAACCATGATAACATCATGAAGCTTATGATATTCAAGGTTTGGAAGTAGAAAGAGTTCAATATTCATACTTGATCAGACCTTTCACCAAATGAAAAGTTCTCGAGGCAGAAGAAATCAGTACAGTATATTAAAAGATGAACTCGTAATGAGTTTCTGCAATCTATATTGGCTAATCATAGGGGCATCTTAACTATATTTCCAGCTCCTGCAAATCTTGAAAGCCAGAGCCTCATCGGTTTTTGTCTCTGACCTGCTACAATTGTATGATATTTCACAAATATCTGCAAAATATCTCTGGTTGGCATAAGAATCCTCWATACTSAGTAGATCAGAAATTTTCAATTCTATTCTTTTGATCTTAATCAACTAWTTATATCTCTCCTCAATCATTTGTTCCTGACACTACTCCTTTAAMCAAATTATGCCTTCATTGTTTGAACAGGATCCACTTCCTAAATTTACATTTCTTTTACAACAATCAGAATACGTTACGTATATATATTTTAATTTCTAAAATAAATAAGAATAAATATTTAAAAAATTAAAAAATATATATACATTATGTTGCGATTGACATTAAAAAATGTATTACAAAATATACAAAAAAATTTCGATCCCAAAAGAAGTACATTAAGGAATCTCTTAGCTTCAACCAACCTTGTAAAAGCTTTGATGTCTCTGCTTACAATTATTACAACACTACTGTTTAACATAACATAAGCAGTAATCCTTTGTCTACCTTCAATCATATATTATATATATTTTATGAAGAAAATTGCCCATAAATATCTTATAAAWTTTGCTTTCACCTRTAGTACGTATTTGCATTATGCATTATAAGAAGACAAATTTCTATCAAAAGGTGTAGACTAAAAGAGTTCAAAATTTTCAAAACCTAAGGCATATAGATTTCTCTTTTCAAAACCTAAGAAATGACTCCAAGTGCACTTCCTAGAAGAGTGGGATAGGTATACAGTCATACTMTTGATGGAATAGAAAAGTTAATAGGATATGTACTATTTCTATTTTCTGAAAGTGTTACGATAGATTAGAATATACATATTAATGAAATTATTTTTATTTTTATATTTAAAAAGAAGATAAAATAAGAAAGAAGAGGTTATAATCGGTGATATCTTTATTGTGTAAAACTAATCCAAACTCATTCAAACCATGTTCATAAAATCTAAGTCTTATTCGAAGGAATGTCAGACCCATTTTGAATTAATAACTCATCAAAGTATTAGATTAAATGTAAGACAACCTTAATGACAAGAAAAAACTTCTATTGTAATACTATAATATTGGTAACCCTGTAAAACTACTATATACCTCTAATCATAATTTTGTCGAAGTCAATAGTCAGGTTTGTTCTATCAAAGTTAACCTAAAATATTCGTTCTATTTCTGTAAAAGTTCAATGAATATATAACCAACGTTGCCCAAGAAATAGGAAAACGGCCGTCCGACACTTCTGAGCAATTTTTTTCTGTATACTTTTAGACTGAAACATCAAATATACACCGAGCGTGACATACAGAATCTGCATGCGCAAAAGATCTTCACTACTACCAAAACCACAGATTCAAGCTTTTCTTGCCTGTTTGCAGTTTTAAAAGAAGATTTCATCAAGAAAACAAGAAGAATATCACGGCGAAGAGCAATCATCTCCCAATATAAGATACAGAAATACACAGTGATGACTGATACCTAAAGTACAGGTATAAGTTTCTTTCAGACTATATAAGAATGATGTGAAATTTATATAACATATATATTTGCCCAGCAGCGCCCGGAGATGATTAGCAGAATGAAAAGTAGTGTTTCTTAAATATATTCATATCCTAAGAAAGAAGATGCTGAGTTCAGGGCCTCCATTGCCATCAGGGTTCATCATATAAAATGCTTCCGAGTCACGGCTCCCTACAACTCGCTCAAACTTGGCTCTCATGTACAGCAACTCACCTTCTGATGCACTGGCTTTCCGGCCATCGTCCACCACTGGAATCACTCCGGCACCGACAGACACGCTCTGTATGGTGCTAAGCACGTACCAGTCGGAATCAGTGCAGGCGCGTGACTGCGCGTATCCACACTTCCTGCCATTGCAATACATAGTCCATATTGGCTCATAGAACAGCTTGGTTTGCCGGCCACGTGAAGGTGAACTTTTCTCACACTCCAGTGCAATTCGGACTAGCCCTGATGACATCTCCTTTACTAAAGTGGAAGTCGAAACCGCGAGTTCAATTAATAAAACTGGTTCTGATCTGGGATYATCTTGGACWGCGAAGCTAACGTGACCTCTCCGGTGGCCAAAGAGCGTTCCAGTGACTCTACGGCCTAGAGAAGGCGTTATAGAGAGATTAGTCGGAATGTTGAGCCATCTGCATGTGGGGAATATGTTGGGCAAGCTGATAATGCTGAGGAGTGACCTAAGTAAAGTTGACACTCCGCTGCGAGTTCTGGTTAGGCGCTGGAAGGCCACCGGTGAGCCATTTCTAACAAGTGATCTATCTGAAAATTCTTCAGAAGGATCAGGATTGAAAGATGATGATCTTACGTAGTTCGAGGGAATGATCTTCTTGCTACTTTTGCCGCTGCTGTTTCTTGGAAGGACAGCCATTACTCGTTCATTTTTCATGGTTGGTTACAACTCAAAAAGCAAAACAACTCTTTTCGCTCTGACAGCGATCAAATCCCCCAAAGAACAGAGAAATTGACCAGTGCAATAAAACAAGAAAACAATATCAGAGGATAGCAGAAAGATATTAGGTGATCTTCCACCTGCAGAGGCCAGAGAGACAGACAAAACAAAGAGACTCACTGTGAGGGGGAATTTTCTTAGAAAGTTTCAAGAAACATAAATAGGATCACTTTTGGTAGAAAATGGTGGAGAAAAGAAGATTAGAGTTCGAGTTCTTGACTGTGAATCAGAAGTTCAAACTTGAGAGAAGAGTTCTGATTCCTCTGCAGTGTGATCTCTGCTCAGAGAGAGAGAGAGAGAGAGAGAGAGA
This sequence comes from Rhazya stricta, assembly GCA_001752375.1. Lineage (NCBI taxonomy): Eukaryota > Viridiplantae > Streptophyta > Magnoliopsida > Gentianales > Apocynaceae > Rhazya > Rhazya stricta. Next base: position 4,311,387 of record MEJB01000007.1, on the reverse strand, counting down.
GAGAGAGAAGGAGGAATAGAGAAAATATTAAAGAAGGCCGACAATGTGATAATAGTGTTCGGGAGTGGCCGAAATAAAGTGAAACTATGGAGGTTTGTGGTGTTTATGCTGATCATTTCACACAGTCAGGCCCTCCTTATATATACACAACAAAAATTAACAATTAATTTTAAAATCATTATTACATGGTCCTCCTAAGCATCATAAGAGTTACACGTGCACTACCAATKATGAAAACAAAATTTAAAAATATTTTCATCCTGGACCCACCTATCTTAAGCGTGTTCGGGGCATGAAATATCCGACGGCAAAGATTGCTCCTTGAAGGAACACGATGGAAGAGCATATGGGTTTGCATTGGCCTAAGACCTTCTCATATATATTTTTTTATATGTTATATTAATTAAAATATTGTATACACATTTATTTATATAAGATAATACATCAGTTCGAGATAATTAGTATAAAATTAAAATGAAGATTTTTTGATATCACGTTAAAAGAATTTCAAATTTAATCTTTTTTAGAATAAAAATAAAAATCTATGAACAGTATTAAAATCATATTAAAAAATATTAAATCAGAATTCTTTTCAAATAAAAATTTAAAGTTTCAATTCGAACCGAATCATATTAATATCGTATATTTAAAACCTCAAATGATTTAAATAAAAAATTAGAAAAAAAAAAGTAAACTAAAGCTAAGAATCAATTAGACTGCATTATGCCARGGTCAAGGAGGTAATTGTATATTTGCTGCTGGAGCCGTATGTTGATATAATTGTACGTTGACCACCGGGATATCAAGCTCACTGCGGGTCGTGGTCGTTAGGAAGCGGTAGGAACTCCTAATGCAACTTTAAGCGTGAGGGTGGCAATCCCAAGCTCACTTCAAGGAGGTGAAGAAAACTGTCGCAAATTGTTTGGACAAATTGAATAAATTCAAAAAGGGATGATACTTTATTTTGTAATTCATAAAAATTAATATTTAATTTTCAAAATTTAATCTCTATATATCTTAATTTTTAAACTACTAGTGAATATTTGATGACAAGCGACATCAATGGCCAAAAGGGCTAAATATGAAGATAAAATATGCTATGTATTCTATTTTTATTATTTAAAGATTTTTATTTTTCTATCATATTTTATGGTTTTATTTTTATTTTTCTGAATTACAAATGATATATTCAATCACTAAGTATCACTTATAGTTTCATCCGAGCCATAAATTTTTAAAAAAATGAAAAAATAATATAATTAAAGAGAAAAAARTAACAGTCTTATCATATTTTYAACTATTRAWTCATGAATCGTTAATTCAATTTAGAAATCGATCAATCAATAAAATAAAAAARTTTATGAAAATAATGCAATGATTCTCGACATATCTAAGGTGCATTTTCCACAATTCTTGGCACTGTCATTGTAAAATTTGCTTTAAAAGAAAAGGAAAAAACAGATTTCACATTAACTAAAAATCATAAATAAAGAACGCACGAACAATAAGAGGCGCGTGAGAACTATCCGAAGTGGTGGGAAGGATTGCTGAAAGTAACGGGGAGGTGACGGAATAAAAGGATGAAGGTCAATTCTAGAAACTGTGCTTTCGAGCTCACTTTGTCCCCATCCGATTTCGAATGGTGATTAGATATAAATAAATAAATAAAATAAAGAGTTTAAAGCTGATGAATCAGAGATTTAAAGTTTTTAGTTTAATTTCGGACGGTTCCAAACAAAGTATAAATTAAGGAGGCATAGACCAATCAGATTGGTGGCCTAACCATCTCGACGGCTAGGATGATTTGACATTCTTTGCCAAGTGTACACAAGAGTCACCACTAGCAGACCCTAGATTTCTTTTTCATGGACTCGTTTGTCTTCGCTCTTTTGCATAAGAATCTCATCCATTAATTTAATTTTGTTTTTTGGGTAAAATATGGAGCAATTAGAAGATAGATAATATCCCACAAATTAACTAATCAAAGTAGATTAAGAAGTAAACCTTTTAATTAAAAAAATTAGCAGAGATTTAGAAATGGAGGACTCTTGATAAAAAATGCACCACAAATTGCCTGATAAAGATGGTTCTAAGGAAGAGAGGTATTATCAATTTTATTGATAAGGTCAATGGAGTGGTAAAGTTGATTTTTAATTTTTTTAATAAATTAAGAGACGCAATGTTAATTAGGAATCGATCATTCGAGCATCACATTTAGAATATATTACTTTATAGAAATGGTTCTAAACGAGTAGGTATTATTAATTTTGTATAAGCAACGTTTCAAGAGTTTTGTCTATTTTATAAATTTTTCCTTGCTCGAATTTAAAGTAATCGGAGCTAAAGTTACRAATAAATGTAGTTGAAACGAAATTTTATTTTTTATATTGAATACAAATAAAATGAAGAAGATTAAATTTGTTTACTAGAAACAAATTTATAATTAGCCAAAAACTAATTCTCAATRGTCTAACGGGACATATTTCATGAAAAGTACCTAATAAAATCATGATTAGTAGTTACTAAAATAGGGAGTATAGCTTTCATAAGCACCTTAAATTGGTAATTTGTCTTCGTACTTAGCTAATCGGCATATCAAGATTAGACTAATTACGACCTCATAATTGTTTATTATACAAGGGCTAGGGAAGGTAGCATTGATTTTCTTAAACAATAAGATTAATTGATTAATTAATTTCTAGTAATCACRTTATTTGTCTGATTAATTAACATTAAATTCAAGAGAAACATTTATGGTTAGAMGTTKTCTAAATGTAACATCATRGTACACGTCAAARTGACACTTGACTTTCTTGCTCAACCCTTAATCACATGAGGTGATGCAATCATATACTTAGAAGACAAAAAAAAAAAAAAAAAGTAATTAAATGACACAATTATAAGTATTTTAATGAAATTTCGATTCCTTTAGGAAAGGAACATAATCGTTATCATATAAACCAAAATATATATATCTATACACCAAAGCTCAATAAATTGACCATTCCACCTTTGAAAGGATAATCAAGAATGCATTATAGAGTTAAAAAAAAAACTTAGAAACGGTTTTCTTTGTGTTTCAATTTAAATTCATTGATTTTTTTTTATTTTTTAACGTCTGTTTTGACATTAATGAAAATATGAAAATATAAAAATAAAAAATAAAATATATTTATTTTGAGCTTGTTTTTCAAGAGGAGATAGTTGGGGTGTTTTTCTTGAAAATACGAAAAATATTTTTTTAAAATATATTTTATAAAATAAATAATTAATTATATAACCCGTAAATAATAAAAGACCACAATCTTATAATTCTACTATATATTGTATTGAAGTTGTGTGTAAACATGGACTTTCATGCCTTTCCATGCATGCTTCATTGGTCTGAGCTGCAGCAGCAGCTTTTGCAAAGTTTGCATATTCATATGTGTGTATCTTTGACAAAAGCATGTATCTAAAATTCAAAGTGCCCTCTGAGATTGTCTAAGAAACATCTGTATATATTTTAAATAGGAAATCAGCAGAAAGTATTGTGAAGAAGAGCTATAGCTAGCCACTAATCTAACACCATCAGAGTAGACTCGGACTCATTGGATGTGGTTTCAACTTTTGGTACCTTTTTCTTGTGGCATATATCAACTGAAAGCCTGCACCAACCAAAGGATTAATAATGAGTCTTTAGTCATCAAAGATTGTGARMAAGGACGCAATCAAAAATTTCATTTTGGATCGTAAGAATAAAGCACAGAAATATTAGGGGATGATTTTATGTAAAATTTTAGAAAATGTCAGGATTGACTATGGCTCCCGCCACCCCTAGCTCCATCCTTTGATTGTAAATGATGCTAAAAGGGTTTATGCTAGAATCATCAAATTTGCAAAGGAAGCTTACCCCAGGCGCAATGAAGTGTCGGAGTTACCATCCTTCTCTGATCTGCAATCACAGACGGTGCTCGAACTTGCACCAGAACTTCTCCTTCCAACAATGCCGCCATTGGAGAACTTTGAGCGACCCCGGAGTTCCTCAATCTTTTTGTTAAAAGAACGACGTTAATATTAAGCATTAGTTTACTAATTTAAGAATTTTTCTTGTTTTTTWAATCAATTCTGTTCCTTAAATCTTACCTGCTCGCGCAGCGCTTCATTTTCTAAAACAGTCTTTTGCTCCTAAACAAAATCGACCCAGAAAAGAATGAATAATTAAACAGGACAATCGAATGAGATTAGGTTAACTAATAAGGAGTTCATTTCATCATGAACGGCATGCTAATGAACCAGTATTAAAATTAATGATCGAGCTTCAAAACTTCGAAGGGATAAGAAAACCAAATAATTAACAGGCTAACTTGCMATGTAGATTTAGATTCTTGATATGTTGGAAAATCAAGAAAGTTTTTATTTTTACCTGCAATTTAGATTTTCCAAGCTGCTCTAATAGTACTTGCTCCTGGAAAATATATATACAGCAATAGAAATCAGTGACTCCTCCATTGTAGTTGACGAATTAATTTTGGCGTAGTGACTTTACTGACCTTCTTATCCTTAACAGCCATTATGCCCTCATGTAGCTGATTCTCCAGCTGCTGCAACTCCTTGAAGCTCAAGCTTCCAAGTTCCTTGCCCATCATTTGGCTTCCAAATCCAAGAAACAAGATTCACTATGATATTCATTTTAATTGTTTTCAAAATTTCTTGCTAATCATCATAATTTATCCCTATTCTTTGAAGTTTAGGGTTCAATATGCATACTTGTTATGAGATCAATATGCATTCTCATGCTTGAGATGCATGACCAGTAGAGACTTACCACTGCATCAACTGTAGCTTTGCAACTTCTGATTTCAAAGTATTTACTTGAGGTGGCGATTCATGCTTCAATAGTACAAGATAAAACTATACATTAGTCACCCTAGTTAGAGGGCTTAGAAGAGAGAAAAGTGAAAATCTTCCCCACAGATATGTAGTTGCACCAACATAAAGACCGCAACACATATTAAACTAACAAAGGGACGAGGTACAATATTTTAATCAAAATATAATATTCTGGAGCATTACTGGACATCAGTGTTTGGCATTTCGCCCATAACAGCTATGAATCTTAACACAATCAGATAATGAATCAAAAAATATACATATAGAACAGCACTTGAACTTAGAATAATTACTTTTATTACATTGTTTATCATGTTCAAGAAGAATAGCATGTTTGATACTCATACTTTTACTCATCACCAACCTCGTGTGAATCGTAATTCACTAAAATTTAATTCTTGAAAAGAAAAAAAACCAGGCAAAAAGCTCACAACATCTTTGAAAAGAGAAAAACCCACTGGCCGGTCAGTCATGATAATCAATAATTCAATAGCTATGATATCAAGTCTTTCAGCTACTATCAACTCTTAAACCTCAGTGCCACATTCATTTGTGGGTTTGCCACAAGTCCCGTTACCATTCATTTCAAACACTAACACGTAAAGATGACTGACTAAATATATACTTACCTGATCTGTTGCATTCTCAGTTGAAACGAGCTTATGCACACCAGTGTTGTACCTCGCAAGAATTTGATCCATGCTTCATAAGAAAGACAAATGCATTAGAAAGTCGACATTTTGCATAAGTTTTTGTGAATTTTTCTGCATTGGTGAAATTGGAGATATGTTTTTCTTGGGCCACAGAAAACACACAAGATAAGACAAAARAGCAACACTCTGGACTGGTAGTGATGGCCTGACTCTCTTAACCTTGGGATCTTTGGACTGGTCTATGATAGTTTGGACAGGGATGCAGTTCGTGGACTCTTCTTGTCCCATTAAAAATGGTTCGAGACAGCAGATTTTTATGGGKTTTAAATTCAAATTTACCGAAAAGCTACTACTTTTACCAGCCACATCCACAATCTTAGACCTTGAGAAATTACAATTGCTTAAATGTTAAATCCCAACAGTTATAAGTTGTTCGCAGTCCAATAATTTCAATTTACTTCGATCTATATATAGCATTTTTACGTTACACAAAAATAAACTAAGCCTTTCTTGGTAAAATTTTTGAAGTTGGGATTCAACTCGCATTTAAATGGCTTTACATTTAGGTGGAATCCAATGAAGAAATATATACCTCCTAAGTATGACTAGTTACTTTTTGAGGAACTAAAGATGTGAAAAGAGTACATACAAAAGAGACGATAGAGATAATAATAGATAAAGAAGCAGTAAAAAATTTAATTGACAAGCAGGATGTGAGTAAATAAAAAAAAGAATATTAAAAGATAAAATATTGATTTTCTAAAAATATTAAAATATTAAGAGTGATCGTCATTTTATAATAGATTATTGATTGAATATAAGGTTTGTGACCCACCGTTAGGAAGAAAGAGGGAGAATGATGGGATTTTTCATTGAAATGAAGGGCAATCAAAAACCCTTTCTTATTATCTAGTCAAAAGATTAGGAAAATAAAAAATTATAAATATAATAATTTGTCCAAATCTAAAGTTGAAAAGGGCAAATTACTTGAGCAGCAAGGCTTTCAGTTATTCATGCACAAAGGGATGTTGACTGCAAAGACAAATTAATCCCTCTTTTTCCTTTTCTCTCATGAAAGGGAAAAAGACCAATTAAAAAAAAAGAAAAAATAAATAAAAGGACAGTCATCCCCAAGCTGACAGAAACACAGAGAGAATGAAGGTGTGCGTACCGGGAACTTGCAAATTCATAAGGCTTTCCAGTGCTGGAGAAAATTATAACGGCCACCTCTGCGTCGCACAAAATGGCCAGCTCTTTAGCCTTCTTCAGCAGTCCGGCACGGCGTTTCGAGAAGGTGACTTGCCGATTATTGATATTCTCGATCTTCTTGATCTCAATTTTTCCTCTCCCCATTTCCCCCCTTCTTTGTCTCTCTCCCTCTGTCTTTTTAGCAGTGAAGCTATGGCGATTAAAATATGAAGAAGCTGTTTCTGAGATTTGCACTCTTATATAACATATTTCAGAGAATTAATTCGAGCTATTTTTAGCTTTCTTGGGTAGGTTTCAATCCTTGTGGTGTAATGGTGGAAAGYGGAACCAAAATTAGAAGAAAATATAGAAAGGAAATACTGGGTATTCTATAACTAGCAAATCTCCCAAATTCGGTAAATGCCATTTACCTTTTGATAGGGACTTTGCCTGTTTTGGAACGTTATCAAGAAAAAGGAACGTTTTCGAGCAGGGATGGATACGAAACGTGTCTTTCCTTTTCTTTCTTTCTATCTATCTTTTTCCTTTCTTTTAGAAGAAAATTTTCTAAAATAAAACACGAGACTATGCATTATTAATTTGTACTATATGCTTTAAGAAGTTGTACCTATTATATTTTAAATGCAGGTTGTGTACACAAGATATCTAGCTATAAAAATTTATGGTAGGAGATTAAATGAAACGTGCATCTCATCGAGTATTACCGTATAGATATATATAGAGAGGTTATCATTAATTATCGTAAAAGATTTACTATTAGACGAGAGATTTACAAATGTAGCTTTAGTTAAGAAATAGAAATGTGAAAAGAATCCATGAGTAATTAAGTATCCATTTGTCAAACCATCTTCCCCCAAAGGTAGAAACTTTTGCTTCCATGGTTTTTCCATGTGATTCTTTTTAAGGGAATTTTATGCCCAAAATAATCTTTGATTCTCTTGTTTATATAATTTGAAGTTTGTCGTTTCTTGAATTGCTAATTGAAGTATAGTTTGTAAAATTAGTAAGGGAAAAGAAAATTATTTAATGTCATATACATGTGAGTGTTTAACGGAGAAAAAGAAATTTATTGTCTTTTATTGGAAGTCGGAAAATAAGGAAAAAATTTTTAACCAAATAAATATTTTGCCCTTAGTGTTTTAAAAGGAATGTTTAAAAAGGGTCAGTTTGGGAGAATATAGAGTTACCAAGTAACTTCTTCCCAATTTGGAAAGGCCTAATGCTAGAATATTGAGTTACCAAAATTAAATATTTCTTTTTTATTTTTTGTGTGTTTTGGGTCCAAACGAGGGCCCAAAGGCCTATTGTATATTAAGAGACTAATTATACTGTTTTCGAAGTCTCATATTTGAGATAGTCAATCCTTAGAATACACGGTCCTAAATTATTCATATGGACTAATGAGACAATKCTCAAGCCGCAAGTGTTGGTTTTTATTAAGTGCAAACGAAAGACAAAATATTTTATAATTTAACGAATATAACACATTTTTTTGAATCAAATTAATTAGGCCAAAATAATTATATGGACATGCTTTCTTTTGTATGTGGCCCAGATAAGGTCGTACGTAGCTGGGCTAACAAATTGACTCTCAGCGACCAAAACGCGATCATCATCACATTGAGTTTGTCACCCACGGGCAGAAAGGCCCAACTGCACRTTTTGTTGGGCCAAAATCCATATCACTTACTTGGTCCTCGGGCTCACCAAAGTTTTGTATTCGCCACTAAGCCCAGTCCAAACTTCGAGCCAAACACCAGTTCCAACGTAAACCTAGTGAACGGTGTAGATCATCCATTGCGGCAAAATGAACCGTCCCGATTCAAGACCCCACGCATTTGAATTCAAATGTAGCAAGAGTAACGTTACGATTCCGGAGCCTCAGGTTCGGGACCGAACCTGAGATTTTCCTCCCCACTCAATTAATATCCATAAAAAAATGGACAAAACACATTTAACACTACTAATCAATTAACCCACTCAGGAAGGTTTCAACTTTAATTGCAAAACAAACTCAATAAATATTCTCTATCTCTCTCTCCCTCTCGCTGATTGATATGAAAAATATTTCATAGCGGTATGTATGTTCATGTGTTTTCACTCTTTCCTTTACTTACTTCTTTTTCTATTTGTAGATGCCATATTTAGAAGGAAGACTTCGGGTTTCGAAAGACATTGTTTTCTTGAAAAGTCCGAGATTTGTAAAGATTTTCAGAAGTATATGTTTCTTGATTTCTTTTTTTCAAACTATTGTCTATATTTTCAAGATTTTGGTTGCGTAGAAATCTGATTTTCGGTGGATGATAGAGAGTTGAGGAGATTTTAGGTCTAAATGGCGGTTCCCGGAAGAGAAGTGAGGCATTACTTTAGCTTGGCTTCAAGAAAAGCTGAAGAAGCAGGTTGGTTATATAATTCTTTCATCCAGACTTTTTTTCCCGTTCTTTTTTATATGCTTTTTTCAAGAATTTTGTTGAATTTTTGGAATTGAAGTAATAGATTTTTTTGGTGATCCACAGAGAGAGCAGTTTCTTCCACCACTTCACCCTCCCCTTGTTCTCGACTCTGAAAATTACTCAGAAAACGCAGGAAAAATAAAAGATTCTCTATCCAAAGTTACAGTTTTTATTTATRGTTAATTATTTGTCAAAAAATTAAGACTCTATCACCCTGTTTATTCTTAAATTGAGCTTATAGATGACCCATACGGAAGTTAAATCAATTTTGATGAATGGCCATACAAAGTTAATTGATTTCTGCTTGGTAACGATTCAAGAAAGACAGAGAATTAGTWATCCATTTCGCGTTTCATGTTTAATTTTCAGCTCTGAGGCGGTATCAGGCTACGCATTGGCTGGAATGTTTGGTTGGACCACTCGGAATTGAGAGTCAGCCTTCAGAGAGGGAGTTCATTTCATGCTTGAGAAATGGTTTGCTTCTTTGCAATTTGATTAACAAGATTGAACCAGGTTCCGTTCCTAAGGTGAGCCATTTTTCCTTTCTGTGCTTRTCTGTGCTTATCTGTGCGTTTACTAGAACGCAAAAGAATAACTTTATAACATGTCTTCCAACTTTTGAAATCATTGTTAGGTTGTAGACAATCAAGCACCAGTCAACTCGCTAACCTGGGATTCTCAGCCATTACCGGCATATCAATTTTTCGAGAATGTCAGAAACTTTTTGGTAGCTATAGAACAACTAAAGCTTCCAGCTTTTGAGGCATCAATATTTGAAAGGGTAAAATCAAAGATTGTTTGTTGCATAGTTTTATACCATTAATCTGTCTTTTTACTGATTAGTAAATTCAACTTTGCAATTTAAGGACAATGTTGAGGAGGGATCAGCAGCTAAGGTTGTTGATTGCATTTTGGCTCTTAAAGCATACCATGAGTGGAAGCAAATGCCTGGAAGCAATGGGTTCCATAAGCCTCCACGATCTCCTTTCGTAACCCATTCATCAATCAGGACTGTTAACACACAAACTCCAGGGACATTAACATCTGATAGCTGCCGGCAGTTGGACATGTCTAGAAACTGTGATAAAAAACAGCTGTCAGCGAGCATAAAGCAAAAATTTGAAGGTTCTTCTGGGTCCTTTTGTCTTGAGTAACTGCACGCATATGCATGTAAATTTGGAAGGAATTCGTCATGCAATATCTGGTGGCATATAATTGTGAACAGGGAATGATAACTCCCGTTCACAATTCACTGAATATCTTCAATGATGCTTATGAGAGTCATTTCAGGCAATTGCATTTTTAACCATCAAATAGTCAAAATTTGTTCCAAATTAGTTCATTGAAYAATATTTACATCCTCGTATGAATACACTGTGCTTTGTTGGGATTTGTTTAAGTACTTCGCCTTAGATTCTCAGCTGGAGAGAAAAGATAATAATTCTGGCAAGTGTATGTCATGGTTTGTTGAGGTGCACCTTATTGAGAGTTTACATTTTTGTCTCATAAATAATTTTTCTTCGAAAAAGGGAAAAATGAAAAAGAATAAAAACCAGCTGATTTGTCAAGGAAAGTCTTACTTGATATCAGTTGTCAAATGAAAAAGAAGAACAAGTAAAAGGAATAACGGCTAATTGTATGCTCCCATACCTGTTAGTTTCTTCTGATGATTTAGCATGTTTACTAATTTAATCTGCTGGGCTTGTAGAACGAATCATCAAGACTCTGGCTGMATGCATGTTTGAGACAAAGGAGAACATGGACAACAACCTTATTGCTTCCTTGCATGATGGAAACATGGTCAGGTTACTTGGCAATAGTTCTTCCTTACAATCACAAAATGTAGAAATTTAGAACCAGGGCTGAGTTTCTAGTGTTTTATCTTAGCAGGATACAGCAAAGTTACTCGAGAAGCTTGTGTCTTCTTGCTTGGAGCAAGAACTTCAAAAGAAGTTTCCTGAGGTGAGTCTGTACTAGGAGTTTGCAACTTCTGAGAACAGAAGTATCTCAAAACTTGGTGATGGTTGCATTCTATGAACTGTTGTCCTGAATTTCTTCTTGAATGTGTTAAGAAGTCCATGACAACTCTTCATGGAAAAACATGATCTATGAAAGGTTACAGCCAGTTTAATTGTATTATTAGTAATTTTCCTTACTGCCAAAATAAAAACTCAATGAATGCATCCGTTGGACTTGCAACAAACTATTAAATGTCATTACATAATTGTTCCATTCATTGCGTAATATATGAGTAATATCTGTGTTTCACTTCCAGTTGAAATCAGAAAATAATTGCAGAGGGAGAAACAGCTCACCCAGACAAAAAACCTCAACCCCACTTGAGATACTCGCTCCAAGAAACAGCAAGGTATGCTTAGCTTGTGCTGCACACTGTGTTGAGAGTACTAGAACAGTCTTTTCCAATTTGCAAATTCACTGCTTTGGTTTTTAACTTGGATGATAATGTTCAGGGTTAGAAATGTTGAGAAACAAACTGATATAATCTCGGTCAAAAAGATAGAAATATATATAGACATGTCTGAGAGAATAAAGTGCTTGATGTTTGTACTAGTAGCAAGTGTCTAACATCCAAAACTCTTCCCCTAATTTGTGAGTTGGAGTGGTATGTAAAATGTTTCTTAAAGTTGATACTCAGCATTTCTTGTGACCTTTTGGTTCACAGTGTTGCAAAGCATGTTTGGAGAAGGATAACTGCAAGCACTGGGCTTTAGTTGAAATGCAAGAGAAGGAGCTGACGGTACCCTTCATGYTGTGCCTTTAAATTASGCTTATATAGTTGATTGAGATTTTAAGTCTGTAATTCTTTAAAACTCAAAACCATTTTTACTCTCGAATACCATTTTCGAGAACAGTCCMTGAAAATTTTCTCTAACATTCGCCTATGACTAGCTTGGAAGGTTTCGCTAAAAAGTGTATATAGAATTTACTAATTCCCATGTATTACTTCCAGAGTCTTAAGGAATTACTATCAACTGCAAGAAAAGAGTTCGAAGATCTGCAAATTCAGTTGAACAGTGATATGAAAAAGCTTGGTAAGTGGATCAAAAAGGTCTTTTATWATTACACACATGACTAAACTAGTAGAAACTTGATTATGGTAGCTGGCTGATTGAAGGCATTACTTTCATTTCTTTCTTTACATACATTTTGGCAATAAAGCATCAAATTCTTGGTCTTCTCAATCATTTGATGTAGTGGAATAAATTGGTTTAGATCTAGAATTAGTCTAAATGGGCAATGACATGCAAAACAACATGCAAGCAACTTAATGGCCGACTTTCTTGTGAGTTTGAGAAAGACATTGTAGAAAGTCATAACATGAACTTGCATTTACTTAATTGCAGGTAGCCAGGTGCAGGAAATGTCTTTTTCAGCTCAAAAGTATCATAAGGTCGTGGAAGAGAATCGGAACCTATATAATATGGTTCAGGATCTAAAAGGTATAAATGATTATTTTATTTCTCTTTCCATTTTTACTGGAAACTACAGAAGGGAAGACATGAGCAATATTTCCCATTGTTGTATGTCAAGGAAAAAAAAAAAAAAAATAGTATGGGTGTGCTTAAGAATACATAAAACTTGACCATTGAGAATGGTCCAAGTAATCAGTTTGTATTTCATGTCAGATTGCCTTTTCTCTTAATTTTCTTTTGCCAGGATTTAACATATTCTTGCACTTATTTAATATTCTTTAGGAAATATTCGAGTTTACTGCAGAATCAGACCCCTCGTTAGTGCTGAAGCAAAGAGTGTGATAGAGTTTATTGGAGATGATGGGTTTTTAGTTGTTGTAGATCCACTTAAACTCCAAAAGGATGGAAGAAAAAGTTTTCAATTTGATCGGTTGTTTGGTCCTATTGCTACTCAAGGTACTTGTACTCAATGCTAACTTTTGAAATCATCTGACCGGATCATCTGCTCATGTATTAATTTCCATACTGGTCCATTTTCAGAAGAAGTGTTCAAAGAGATTCAACCACTTACTAGATCAGTCATGGACGGCTACAGTGTGTGCATATTTGCTTATGGTCAAACTGGATCTGGAAAAACACACACCATGGTAAGGCTTTGCATGTTTCTTCTAGGAGAATGATTATAGTTTTCACTTTTTTAGTTTTCATCATTTTCTCCGAATCATCTATTTGTTCAAATTGATTTGTGTGCAGCAAGATACTAATATTATCTTCTGCAAACTGCATACGTTTAAGGAAAAGGATTTTTTTTTTTTTTTCAAGTGTTGAAGTTTGATTATTTCGACCAAGAATTCTCCAACTGACACTTTAATGTCGACAGTGTGGCCCATCCAATGGATCAACTGCTGAACAAGGAATTAACTACTTAGCGCTGGATGATCTGTTCAAACTTTCTAATGAAAGGAAAGACATCTTGAAGTATGACATGCATGTCCAAATGGTTGAGATATATAATGAACAAGTTCGTGATCTCCTTGCAGAAGATTCATCAGTCACCAAATATCCTTTCACATTGCAAAGTTTTGATTTGTTTGGGATTTTCAGCAATATTTGTAGCCATTTTGTTTAGATTTTACTGGAATTGTTTATTTGTCATGTTCAGCAATCCTTAACTATCATTAAGTTAGAGATTCAAGGTTGTTCAAGCAATGATGACTTCCCACTTCCAGATGCTTCAATGCATCATGTAATGTCCATTACTGATGTTATTGATTTGATGAAATTTGGAGAGATGAACCGTGTTGTTGCCTCCACAGCAATTAATGATCGAAGCAGTCGTTCTCACAGGTCAAAGTTAAAGAGCTAGATAGATTACTTTTCCAGCATAGAATATTCTCTTTCTGTCTATTTATGGGTTGCAGGCACCATGACCTGACTACAACAGAAGATCAACTTGTGGTGTTTTATGTTCATAGTATAATAGAATTTTCATTTATTTTACTCAAGAAGTGTACATGTTTGTGCAGTGTGTTGACAGTCCACGTGTGTCGCGAAGATGTATCAGGAACCATACTTCATAATTGCCTCCATTTGGTGGATCTTGCAGGAAGTGAACGAGTCAACAAGTCAGGAGTTACAGGAGAAGGACTTAGAGAGGCGCAGCATATAAATAAATCCCTTTCTTGTTTGGGAGATGTGATCATGGCTTTGGCACAGAAGAATTCATATATTCCCCACAGAAACAGCAAACTCACACTACTCTTGCAGAATGCATTAGGTGGTGCTGTGTCATCCATTCAGATCTTTGTCAATAGTGCTTAAGATTCTCACAAAAATTTGGTCTCTGTTTGCAAATTGTAAAAATCTGATAATCTCATTTGATTTACTAACTGACCTTTTCCAAATGGTGCAGGAGGACATGCAAAAGCATTGATGTTTGCTCATGTGAGTCCAGAAGAAGATTCTTTTGGGGAAACAGTTAGTACTCTGAAATTTGCTCAGAGGGTCTCTGCTGTCGAGCTTGGTGCAGCTTCTAAAAATAAAGAGAGCAATGAAGTTTTGGAGCTTAAAGCAGAGGTAAATAGTTCTCTAACAAAGTATCAATTAGTCTATCTCATGTTAAACTTCTCATGAAACATAGGATATCTGAAAATATCTCACGTTCTATCCATTTAAGTCAGATTAATTAACATCAGTGATGACTTGCTCAACTGCTGCAGCTTGAGAGTCTACGAGTAGCATTAGCTAACAAGGAACCAAAAACTCCTCTAAGGAACAAACCAAAGGAAGTTGTGCGAACACCTAATGAGAAGCCTAAACCAATGACTGAAAAAACTCCTCCACGTACCCGAAGGTTGAGCATTGAAAACTGCAGTGCCGTGAAAATGAATGTTGATGAGTGGAAGGGACCTAAAACCCCTTTTGTGCAGGCAAAATCAAGAAGATTAAGTTTGGAGGGACCAAGATATGCAAACAAAACTCCCGACCAGGTTAAGTTATCAAATCCCATGAGCAAGTCTGTCCTGCAGCTTGATGAGGGAGAGCCTGTGAAAACACCTAAAGGCGGTTCTACAGTGGAATTAAACCGTCCAAGGCCTCCTCCAAGAAGTCCAACAACTCTCAAAAGTTCAGTGCAGAAAACTGATATTAGAACAAAACATCTGCTTCTGCAGCTACAAGATGGGGAGCCTGTGAAAGCCCCTAATGGTGGTTCCTTAGCGGACTTGCCTCCAAGAAGTCCAACAAGTTATGCTCTCAAAAGTTTGACGGAGAAACCAGATATTAAAACAAAAACGCTGCGGCTGAAACAGCCGAAAACACCAGAGCCAGTGGTAACATCCAGAAATATAGGTCAGAAGGGAATAAAGAGTGAACGCAGTATACCTTCAGAATTCCCCACACCTGGCCTAGCTAATAGCACRCATGGAAAGGAATCTCAAATAAGGAAATCTCTTCGTTCCATTGGGAAGCTCATTAATGGATCTGAGAAGAGGTAGCTAATCAAATAGCTCAATATTTTATCAAGTGATGCAGCATYAAGTAACCTTTTTTCCTACATATAATTATATCTTTTGCTGCTTTCTATGGCTCGATGCACAATTGCAGGAACCAACCGAAGTTAACTGAAGTAGTTCCAGTGACACCTGCGAATGGCTCAAGCAGCATTCGTGATGCAAAGTCACCAACTTCAACTAATGCAAGRGCACTGAGGAGACAGTCATTGACTGGTATTCTACCACCAGACAGGTCACGGAGATCTTCTCTAGGAGGTAATTAATCCCAGCTGATTCTTGTATGAAAAGTGAATGCAACTCCAGCAGCGTTTCGTAGTTGAATCACTAAAGATTGTTTCAAATTGACTCATTTATCCATTTACAACTGCTGACATGGGACATCTTTCTTTCTCTAGGTGCAGATGTAAATAGCAACTCCAGGACACCACCCTCAACTCGTGCTTCAACCAAATTGACAAAGCGGTGGCTGTAGTTCATTTGAGGCTAAAATAGAGTTTGCTTCAACTCGAAGCATAAACAGCCAGAGATTAATAGAAGTAGCAAATTACTTTTAATGAACTTAATGTACAGAGACATGAGAGCTGGGAGCTGGAATGATTGCTTTAGTTTGCATRGCAAGACATTACCAGCAACCCAGAAGAACGAGTACAGAAACGTTCATACTCTTGGCTATGTCTATTTAGTTTCCTAAGAACGAACTCTGTATTTTGATGAATACAATATATAAATATTGTTCAAGTCTCAGGCTAGTTTAATTGAATTTTCCACCAAAATAAAAGCTGAGATGAATCCAATCATGAACCAATATCTAGGACAACTTCGACGAGATCACGTGTTGTAGTATCACGCCCACTTGACTATGAGTGTCGGCTGATGAATGGAGGACGCCAAATTTTCATGTGGTCTAAGCCTATTGTTTACAGAAGCAGACACGTGACTGAAAATGTACCAGAAAGGCTGCTGGTGGAGTAACGCTAAAAAATTGTGCATTAATTACAATCTCGGATGCAGAGCAGAAGTAGGACCATGATGGACTTTGGCAAATACAAGTCACTTGCAGAATACTAAATCTTATGTTTTCTTTTGGATTCAGCATGAGTTTTAGGAYATAGTCGGCSCAACAAAATGTCCACATATCAGAGTTAACTTCAACTCCAGAAAATTAGAATGGCCTCAAAGTCAATAAGTGTGTGGCTGCACAGACAAAGCTTGAAAGGAAAAAGATGAAACCAGGAAGAACAAGAGCCATGTGAGCGCCRATAATAAAGAATAYCACTTGAAGAACCATGTTCCAAAGCCTCATCCCAAAAGCATCAACACTGGCTCCCCATCCCCCTCCCCCTTTGCCAATTTCTGCCAATTAACATGCATARCAGTTTATGAGAGTGAGAGGAAAATAAGCAAGAACATGAAATGATTTGATTTTTCTATTTGTTTTTTTGTTATTTTTGGGTCAGTGTACAAAAGTAGAAGAGAAGAATTTTCTAATCTCTCCACACAACTTGCCTAAGGTAATTTACAAGGTTCAAGTGAAAAAAAGCATGTTTACAGTTTAAAGAAGACTGATAACTACTGAAACTGAACAAGAGAGTGCCCCTTCTTAGCAATGGTATAATAATAAGCACGAAGCAATCGCTTTTGGAATCGTCCTAGATTCAACCTCACATTTTGGTGATCAAGATAAACTTCTTTTGTCACTTGCCAACCCCTCAGGTTTACGCTGTCTGGATCAGTCAGAACAGGATCATCTTCCTTGTACTGATCATACAATGAGCTCTCCKTTGGAAGGATTTTATAGCCAATATACCTCAAGCCAAATCTCACTGATGTCTCACCATAGAAGGTTTCAGCTGCCCAATCTGTTCCAAGGGGTATGATTTGGATAAAAACAGAACCAGGCCTCATGTACAGGAAATGAGTTATGGCAGCACCATGGACTCCAACCATTACATCACTTCCATTAAGAACTCGATAAATCACTGCCAGCTCTGAAGTTCGAACAGGCCTCAGAACTTCCACTGAAAATCCAATATCTTCTGCTAGTTTTACCAATGAAGCTTCATTAGTTATTTCTCTTGATCCACTTCTTGATATTATAACTAGTTTGGGCTTCTCCAAGTCGGGCTTTTTCTTCAACATCTCTGCTGGAGTCACCAGTGATGGAGAGGGTGCAAGTTCCCTGTTCAGCTGTGCTTGACGTTCTTCATCTTGAATTAGGCCTCTAATTCGACGCCAATAAGCTTGATCTAGAAGGTTTCGGAAATCTACAATAGTTTTATTGCCTTCCATCAATGAAGGATCAATAGTGAGATCATCATGGATTCTTAAGCCAACAATTGCTTCGGGGAAGCAATGTGTTCTATTATCTCCGCTAAAATCAATCACTGGATAGTCTGTGAGCTGTGAAACAATATCCCCATACTTCATAATCCACCAATTGTGATAGTCAAGATTGACAAATACAACCTTCTTATTCAKATGTTGACTAGTAATGTAAAGAGGCAAAATCCCATCGTTGAATTCATGATAAAGATTACCCGTGTAGCCCGAAGTGGAGAAGAACAGAGCAGGGACATCATGCTGCACATCACAATGATGACCAGTGCCTGAATTTCCTTTCTTCACAAACAGATCGAGTTGAGTAACAGTATCCATTATTTGTTCCCATTTTCGAGTATACGGCTTGATCTTTTCATGTTGAAGCACGCCATTATCATCACCCGAAACATGGTCACTCGAACCACTGCTCCTATAGAGGAAGACTGAAGAGGTAGAAGAGTCTGTTCTTACATCCCCTTTCATAATGCATATSTCTGACCGAGTGCTACTTCTGTCACAACAGAGAGTCCCTGCATTTAAAGAAAATATGTGAAGATTAAGAGGAAGGGTGAAATTATTCATTAACCAGAAAACAGGAAATTTCAGGAACAGGCAGATTCAAAATGGAAAAGTTTTTTGACCAAAAAGAGAATTGCTCAACATGATTTATGTTGCCTCACTTGTAGCCAAAATAGAAAGTTATAGAACAGGAAAGGAAAGATACGTCCRTGATCCAAATATATGCAACCGTTGAACAAAGAAAAACAGACATTAATAAGAAAAAAACCATTCTTTGCGTATCAACTAGCAAACTACCCCTCCACCCACCCACCCTTCCATCCCAACCCAACACCTGGTTCCAGGAAAAGGGAAAATTGGTAAAGTTACCATTTGGGACAAACGAGCAGAGGGAAACATTAACATTAGCTTCAGGAAAAGGTTTTCCATCTTCAACCCGGAATGAATCTGCAGTAACCCAGAACAGAAAGAAAGGAGAAAACTCAGAAATGATAAAGAGGCAAAAGAACAGAGAAAGCCCTAACAAAATCAACCAGAAAGGACGGAAATGCTTACAAAGAAGTGAAAAAGTTGATGAAGAGATTAAGTATATTAAGCTGAAATATATGAAAGACAGAAACGCAAAGTAGAAAAGCTTGGGTCTTGCTCTCTTGTTGAAACCAGGGACTCCAGAAAGCAAACCAAGACACTGTGACTCCTCATCTTCAACAAGGCCATACACATCTCCCTTTCTCCACCTTTGGCATCTATAATACTTCATCTTCACCGTTTCTTTCTTGCACCAGCTTGAGATACAAACAGAGACGTAAAGAGGATAATACTGAAAATGCTAGAAAGCAGAGCCCCGTACYAGGACAATGGAGAATGCAGAAGAAGCAATGTGWGTATGTCTGGTTGGCTGAAGGGAAGGTTTTGCTGGGTTGCTTTGTTTATGACTTTATTCTCGGAGACAGAGAGAAGGSGGGGAGGCCTTTGCTGGGCAGCCCGCATCCCATAGGAGGAGCTCAATTATTATTTTACTAGAAACAATGACAAAGAGTTGTGCTTTGTTTACTGACAAAAGAATTCGATAAKAGGGACCAAGAAGGCAGCCATTAACATCGATTTATGCTCTTCTTAGTTGGAGATTCCTTAGAAAAAGTTTCACTACTTTGAACCCCAGATTAACTATAATGGATTAAATCATATAGATTAAAACTGAATAAGTCTAGTAGATCCTTCACAAATTCAATATTGATGAATGACAGGAAGATCTGTCACGTGATCCTAGTCACTGCCATTCCTAAAATCTCAATAGTGAAAACTAGCAAGATAGATGTACTTTACACTTCAAAAGAGTGACCCAAGGACCATACATGTTGRTGTACTACCTTTGCCATGGATCCAAAAGCTCAACCTCTTTAGGGCATTATTCTGTATAAAGCATAAGGAAAGGCCATTTTCATGGTCAATAAAACAATGCATCCCTGTCTAGGAATCTTGATACTTCGTTGGAGTTTCTTCCTTGTTCTCACAAAATATAATGACAAAAATGGTAAGTCCCATGAGCATACGTCATAATAGCCATAATATGAATATAATGTGCATTTGATCTGTAAGTTAAAATAGAGAGTACCTAACSGTCAAATGAAAAGTTCAAAAATAGACCTTCGATTCCAAGCAGGGAAATGTAACATGTGCAATAATGGGAGATATTAACTATTTCTGTCATTAGCTAGGTTGAGCCAGTTTGGTCAAAGTCAAAGTCCAAAAAGAATAATTATAATGTTTCCAAAATCTAAATTCCGGAAAGAGGTAGTAACAAGCTTCGGAAGAATAGGTATAATCTTTACCCATGTTACCTTTTAGAGCCTTAATAAGATCAAGATAGAAGCAAATAAACAGATGGAACCAACTGGAAGCAACTTATATATGAGAGATTATTCAAATAATTCTCATAGCATCCAACTTCTTGTGATCATTGCTGGTTGTAGCTAATACCTTATATGTAAAATCAGGCTGCCTWATACAGTCGGTGTTCTTGAAAAGTATGGCTGCTACAGATACCCAGAATGAATCCAATAGAAATCTACAGCATTAGGATAGGAGACGTAACAAATTCCTGATAAAGGTCATTATCCTCACCAGAAAAACAAAATTGAATGAGAATGAAGTTATCAGACTTTCTTATTTTGCTTTGCTATAAAAAATGTACAAAGTATGTCCAAAGGAGACTATAATTCTTCTATAAACTTGTTTTCTCTTATCTTGTATTCATTTACAAAGGGATAAGAAGCAAAAAACGGTAAAGAATGTGAGAATGTTCAGAAAACCTCACTTCAGCCAAGGCAAAGCCCCCTAAGGTTACTTTGATTGAAGATGCAATTTTTCATTCTTCCTTGAAATGTAGTAATAGGCACGAACCAATCTCTTGCGAAATCTGGGAAGATTCAGCTTCACATTCTGGTGATCAAGATAAATCTTTTTGGTAAATTCCCAGCCCTTGTTGTTCACGCTATCTGGATCAGTCAGCACTGGATCATCTTTGCCGTAATTATCATACAATGAACTCTCTCTTGGGAGGATTTTGTAGCCAATGTACCTCAAACCAAGTTTCACTGCTGGTTCTCCATAGTAAGTCTCTGATGCCCAATCTGTTCCAAGAGGTATGATTTGTATAAAAACTGAACCAGGCTTCATAAAAAGAAAATAAGTCATAGCAGCACCATGGACTCCAACCATAACATCACTTGAGTTAAGATCTCGATACAACTTTGCAAGCTCTGTAGTTCGATCAGGCGTCAAAACTTGGACAGAAAACCCAATTTCTTCTGCCACTTTTACCAGCAAACCTTCATTTTTTATTTCCCTTGACCCGTTCCTAGATATGATTACCAGTTTGGGTTTCTTACTGTCATACTTCTCTTTTATCACTTCCATTGAGCCCCTTGATGAGGGTGACATGGCTGCGCGTTCCTCGTCTTGAATGAGAGTTCTAATTCGAGGCCAGTAAGCTCGGTCTAAAAGGTTTTGAAAATCTACAATCGTCTTACTGCCTTCCATCAATTTAGGATCAACGCTGAGCTCATCATGGATTCTTAAGCCAACTATTGCTTCGGGGAAGCAATGAGTCCTCTTTTGGCCACTAAAATTTATAACTGGATAGTCTGAGAGTTGAGAAACAACATCAGCATACTTAGTCCACCACCAATTGTGATAGTCAAGAATGACAAACACAACCTTCTTCTTGAAATGCTGAGAAGTGATGTAGAGAGGCAAAATCCCATCATTGATGTCATGATAAGCATTGCCAGTGTAGCCTCCGGTAGAGAAGAATACAGCAGGGACATCATGTTGGACATCACATTTGTGTTGATTTGTGCCTGAATTTCCTTTCTTCACAATAAGGTCTAGTTCTCCAACAGAATTCATGATACTTGTTTCCCACTTACGCGTATATGGCTTGATTTTTTCATGTTGAAGTACCTCATTACCTTGATCATCCTCAGATAGCCCAGATACATAGTCACTTAAACCATTCCCCCTATACAGGAAGATTGAAGAGGAGCCAGAATCCATTCGAACGTCGCCTTTCATTATACATACATCAGAGCGAATGCTACTCCTATCACAACATATTGTTCCTGTATTTGGACAAAGCATCTCTTAGAACCCCGGTAATAGAAGTTTGATTGATATCTAAGTGCATACAAAATTAGGACAATAACACCTCCATACAGAGTATTAAAAGCAGGAAGATTTCTTAATGTTAATCCTTCCCTAAAAGAAAAAGGAACTCATTCGAAGAACTGAATGTAACTTTTAATCGTTATATCGCTGATAAAACATCAASAAAACAAGCAATTATGAAACTAAATAACAAAATAAATAGGAAACGCTACCAGATAACATGGGGGAAATGGAAGTTCATAATTCTCACGTTTATACAGACTAAAATTGATTAAGACATGATGAAGATTAAGAGTTTATTTGTATCTAAAGCAACATATCACAGGGAATAATAAACGAACCCGCATGCATTGATTTAAATTGGAAGGACACACGAGATAAAAGTAAACTTAACCATGGGGAACGGACGAACAAATGGAAGCATTTACATCAATTTCAGGAACAAGTCTTTCATCTTCAACCGCAGATAAATCTGCAAAATTTAAAAGCAATAGAATATCAAAACCCAGAAACGAACAGGTAAAAAAGATAAAGTAAGAGCAAGACGRAGAGAAAAGCGAAGCTTACATCGCAGAGATAAACYAGAAGCAGACGTGAGCAACTGGGGTACTAATATTAAGCAGCACGAGAGAAAAGAGAGAAATAGAAAGTAGAAAAGCTTGGGTCTTGCTCTCTTCTTGTTGCAACCAGAATCCCCACACCCAAAACCAAGAGGATTCAACTCTTCATCTTGATCAACCACATGCACTTCACCTTTTCTCCACTGATGGCTCTTGTAGTACTTCACCATTCCTTCTTCTTCCAAAGAATCAAAATCGTTGAACAGAAAAAAAACTACAAAACCGAAAAGTCACAAAAGATGAAGACAAAGACGAAGAATTTCGAAGAAGAATGCTTTCAAATTGAAGCTTTACACATGCTGCCACAATGGGTTGGCAAAGTATATATTCTTGAAAAAAGAGAGGGAGAGTATCGATTGATAAAAAAGGAGGGCTGCCAAAAGGGGCGTTAAAGATATAATCATAAAAAACATAAAATCAAAAATCAAAATCAATGAACTCCATCAAGAATAAAAAACATTTCTTTATACAGTGAAATACGTGTTTAAAATCCAATGAACATGAGACCTTGTGAATGAGAGGTGAACCAACGCGCCATTCAGAGCCAGCTTCGAAATTACTCCTATTTGACATTTCTTGGATTCAGTGTAYTGTGTTCCGCAAGGAATGTCTTTCTTTCTTTTTTCTTTTTTCTTTTCTCAATTTTTTACAATTATTCCATTTTCTAAAAGTTGTTAAAAGAATTATTTTCCAATGATATAAAAACATATTATTTTTCTGACAATTTTTTTCAAATTTTCTTAAAATTGACCCAAAGAATAAAACCGACATACCTTTTCACAAACAATCATAATTATTCAGAAAATTTCAGACATTATATATTAAATTTTAATTTTTTTTTAATTTAACAACTCTTCACTATGTATCATCCTTCTCTTGAATAACTATAAGTATTTAGAAATTTTCAGACATTAATTATTAAATTCTGAATTTATCTAATTTAATAACTCTTCATTACTGACAGTCCCATTAATTACACTCAATGCAACCCTCCTCTCGTCAAGGTTCTTTGTTTTAATATTTCATGGACAAAATCTAAATCTTCTTACCTTATAATCTAGCATAACAAATGTAAATTACGAAAGGAAAATATAATATAAAAAAGTAACTATTATATCAAAATATTACTAAAAAAAGGAAAGTATTAAATTCAACTAGAGTTTAATGCATTTTCTCTTACGTTAATCAATCAGAACACGATATATATATATWTAATTCAAAAAAAGTATTACTATCGATAATTGGTGTGAAAGTGAAAATTGAATACCAAATATACTAAAAAATTCAGAATTTAATCATATCACAATGAAGTAAACAAGTTCATTCCTTTAAAAATGGTAATAATTATTGAAACACTAAAAGACTTAACAATATCAAATTCTGGTAATTTTCTGTAAAGGAACTTTGATTGTAAAACAAGCTATAAATTTTCAGTTTTTGGCGTTTCCCCAAGAACATGTTGGATAAGATCATGGAGGAGAAAGCCAAAGCCAATGATGGAAGCGCCAAGTAAGATGGCAAAGCCTTCTTTGGCGGCGTCGCATTCCGTGCACGCTTCAAAACTAAGAGGTGATTTATTTATATATAAAATACCAARATTTGGTCAAATAATCCCTATGAAATGATGGTGTTTAGACTCAAATAATCTCCTTTTTTTTTTTTTTTATTGACTTGGATGCCAAATAGCGTGACGCCTTAATTACATAAAGATATTGAACCAAAATAGCACTACTCGAGCTGGATTAAGATTTAAAACATACTTTTTTCTGTTTAACAATATAGATCATCTTAAAAAGAATGTATTGTTTAACATTATAAATCATTTTGCTTCTATTTATATGCCTTGAAACTTAATTTTTGTTTAACTCTTTTTTGTACTTTTTTAAGAGAATTTAAATGAGAATGAGAGTTTATTTACAAATAAGAAAGAGAGAGGAAAAATGATAATTAGTTAATCTCGAATTTAGAGGAATTAAAGGAGATAGATGAACTTATATATTAAGAATTTTCAATAAAAAATATTATTATATTTAATAATATTAATTTCTATATATGAATTTAAAATGATTTATTTTATGAAATGAAAAGAATAAATGAAAGATAATTATAACCCCAAGAATGTCTACTACCTTGAGAGCAACAAGATTGGATTTTGACGCAATAATAGTGCATCAAAAAGAGCTAAAATCGTCCTTGGTTCCAACGGGCTTCGACCTCTCGTGTATGTGTCTCTCGACAAAGGCGTCCTAAGATTTCGGAAACTTTTCCMCACGCTGGAGGTGGAAGCCCCTTCATCACCGCTTCCATTCTTGACCATTTGCGCTCTCAAGGCTCAGGGCTCAGGCAGTGAGAGAGACCWCCAAATACTAACGAGGGCCCACGATTCTGGTGGGGTCTCGAATGAAGGTGGTGGTGGTGATTAGTTTAGATAAAGGACCAAGGAAACATTAAACTCCATGAAAAGCATAAAAAGTTATAAAAAGATCACAGAACAAGAATGCTTAAGGAAATCAGAGAGAAAATGGTGCTGTTATTTACTGTAGCAATATTCTAGCTCCCTGGGCCTCCCTCTCATGGAATTGCTTGTTGGGAGAGCCAATTCACGACGAGGTCTCCCTTTTCAGGATTTTCTTGGAGAAACTGTTGGATTTCGATCGGTTCCATAGCAACTTTTTCCACCCTACGAGAAATGCTGGGCAAGAAAGCTGGGTAAGAATATCAGTGACCGCGCAAAGTTCCTTGACTTGAGGATGGATACATAAATCTTCTTCTTGCATAGATCCTAACACAGACAGAGCGGCAATGATGATGATAGTTGAGAATTTCCTTTTTGTGGAGCCATGCAGAAGCAGAATACAAATCCTTACAAGGAGTGAGAATAGTAGTAGGTCACTGCATTGAGCAGAATGAAATCATTTTCCCASCATGGAAAATTGGGCCACTCCTTTTGCCCATTAAGCCTTCTGTCTTTCGATGTGGTTTGTGGGCTTCTACAATCCAGTTACGTCCAGAAGTTAAAAGGTCCAATCCTTTGGTATCCCATTATTGGTTATATCTGCTTCGACTATAAAAAAGAAAAAGGAAAAAAGAAGAAAAGAAAAGAAATATATACATATATATAACTCTTAAAATTTTCCTAAAATTAAAAAAAAAAAAGAGATATTGGGATTAAGATATGTATACATTTCCTAGTTGCTTGGCCTATAATAAGTATTTAGTTCACCGCTTTAGTTATTTCATTTTCAATTAATATGTAATTGATATTCAAAATCGTGTAATTAGTACTTGAATTGATATCATTAATTATGCTAGTCATGATATGCATGAATGTAATATTCGTAATTTTTCACGAGGCTTAATTACAAAAGAAGCTTCATCTRTGAATKGAGGTTTTGATGTATAGGGGTGATTGAATAATAGTTGAGGGTGTGTAATTATTATTACTATAATATAAAATAAAATTAGAATTCCAGAAAATACAACTGTAATCGGCAATGGTATAGTGGAACCCATGCAACTCCTGTCAGAGACCTTGGCATCACCCGGACCGACCTTGGCCACCAACCCTCTATATATATACCTACTTGACGCTTCCGTCGGTCCTCTTCAGACCTCTCCAAACTGAGTACCAGATTCCATTCAAACATTCTTTTGGAGAGGAAAGACAGTGAAGGGCAAAAACCCGAAAATCCGATCGAAATCTCCTATCTAAATATCGAAAAAACAGCGGAAAAAGAGACAAGAATAAGTATCTAATTGTTAATTTTCAGATTTTCTTTAGATATGAATATGGCGGATACATATTGTACGGATTGCAAGAGAAATACGGAGGTTGTTTTCGACCATGCGGCGGGGGATACGGTTTGTTCGGAGTGTGGGCTGGTTTTGGAGTCGAGGTCTATAGATGAGACTTCCGAGTGGAGAACTTTTGCTGATGACTCGGGTGACCATGACCCAGTCCGAGTTGGAGGCCCAGTCAACCCGCTTCTAGGTGACTCAGGGTTGTCCACGGTGATTTCTAAGGGTCCAAACGGATCAAATGGAGACTCGACCCTTGCCCGATTGCAGAATCGTGGTGGTGACCCTGATCGAGCTATTGTCTTGGCCTTTAAAGCCATTGCTACCATGGCTGATAGGTCTGTAGTGTTTCGATTCTCTTTTCTGGAATATTTGGGAGTTTTAAATTAAAATCCTAGAGGGCTTTCTTTGATTTGATAAACAATTTGACGAGAAAAGTGACAACTTTGGAAGGGGAAAATCCAAAATTTCCTTGGTTTTGGTCAACAAATTTGCATCTGAACTGGATATTTCAAGACATTTAGTTGATATACAATAGAATGAATAATCGAATGCTGGAACTTTCCTGACGAAAGTCAGAGAAAGAGTGGGAGTCGAAAGTTTTACCGCTGATTCTGGTAAAAAGAGAAGCTTTTCAATTTGTTGCGGTAAGACATAAAATGTGAAGGGATATGCAAGAAGGGTAGTGTAAAGGTTGGATTGGAGGTTTAATGTCTTTGATGAATGAAACTGTGGATTCTTTTAAGCTGTGTACTTGGACACTTTGATATTTTATTTTCTCCTTGAATGTATTTGTATTCTATTCGGACTTCATTGTTTTTCTCTTAATTGCTAATGTCTCTTATGGCTGCTTCTAATGGTTTGCTGGGTGCTATAGAGCTGAAAAATCACCTTTGCATCCCAATTTTAGCTGTTTTAATCTTCGTTGACTGAGAAAGAAATGAAAGAAGTTAGTAGAAAAAGATGGTTTACCATAACCCAACAAAATAACTGCTGTTTTTTTGGTGGCGTTGGCCGGTAAAGGTTGAAGTCTCTAGTTTCTGTAAGATTATAGTGATAAAAAATGAGGAACGCAGTCTATTCCTTTTATTTGGTGAATTTAAGTGGTTAGCTCATGCGATATGGTGAAGTTGGTGAAGACATTTTTTCTGATGTTGAATTCAAGCCATCCTATTTGCTTGTTTCATGATTGCTTTTCTCTTTAAGTGTTCAATTAAAACAAGTTTCGGTGCTGTGACTAACAACATAATACTGTGTCTTTCAGGTTGAGCCTCGTTGCCACCATCAAGGTATCTACTCTCCTTTCCTGTTGATTCATATATTGTTTCACTGGGAAGGTAGGAGAGGGACTTTGGGGTTGGCGGAGTGAAATATAGTTTGATTACATCAATGAGCTCCTTTGAACCAAGAAAAAAATGAAAAAAAAAAGGTGTATTGAGAATTGGCCAATTTGTGTCTCCATTCCTTCAGGTTCCTTCTCCCTATTTTAGTTTTCCCTTTTTTGCTGCCGCGCTGAAAGAGACTACCATAATGCCTGAGAAGTTTTTTGCCACTGTGGTGAAGCTAGGATATCAGCCGGGGAAGGGGTCAACCGTTTGCCAAGGGCCATTTACTTTGGCATAGCATTGTAAACTTGATTCTCCAAATATAAGTCTTTTGGGGATTCACAAACTTCTAATGTTTGGCTTCCAAAATGATTTAATCTTTTATGACTACTCCGAAATGGGGTTTGAAGCTAATGATCAGCCTTTTCRTTCTGATTTACCAATCRTGTATTATTGTTCCATGTATGGTAATTGTTTAATTGCAATTTYGCTTTGATATAAAGGACCGAGCAAGTGAGATCTATAAAAGATTGGAAGATCAGAAGTGTACCAGGGGAAGAAATTTGGATGCTTTAGTGGCTGCATGCATTTACATAGCTTGTAGACAGGAGGGAAAACCCCGCACTGTAAAAGGTGCTTCCTAGATAATCCACACCTGTAGATATTTTTTGGTTTCCTCTTTCTGTGTATGAACTCCTCTGAAGTCTGAACGTCTGGGTATACACTAGAAATTTGCTCTATTGCAAATGGTGCTACGAAGAAGGAAATTGGGCGAGCAAAGGAGTTTATTGTCAAACAATTGAAGGTTGAGATGGGTGAATCAATGGAGATGGGAACTATACATGCAGGAGACTATCTGGTGACTTTTCTGAAACTTAAAGTGGCTTTGAAATATAGTTCATTAGTCCTTACTCTGTACAGAGGAAAAAAGAAACTTTGTTTTCTGTTTTGAAATAATGCTTTATTTAACCTATTCATCTCAATGTTGCAGAGGCGTTTTTGTTCTAATCTTGGTATGAGCAATGAAGAGATCAAAGCTGTTCAGGAAACTGTTCAGAAGGCCGAGGAATTTGACATAAGGTAATAATCTATCTTATTTCTCATGTTTTCTATATCACGTGAGTTCAGATTAATTTAGAAGAAGTTCCAGCCTCTGTGGAGGTATATGTTCGGCATTTTTCTTGTTGCTTGGATAGTTCTCAATTTAACCATTCTTTTCTTTCTTGTATTAGAGTACCATACCATTTACCTTACTGCACAGAGTTCTTATTGGTGCATAATCATGGAAAGCATGTGACAAGAAGCATTTCCTAAGTAGACATTTTTTTAGTATAACGTAATTGCATATTATGAAATTTGGATGGGTTGAATGAATTGAATCCGCAGGGTTTGGACATTTGATATTAGTTCGACTTGACTTGAGGTTAATGACAGATATGTGCAATAAAGAACATAGATGTGGGTAGATCTTTGTCAAATATAAATTTGTACCTTGAAAACTTGAAAAGAATTTTACATTTGATATTAGCTGGTTACTCGTCAGTGCTTTTCTCTCATGTGATTATGCTGTTACCGCAGGAGGAGCCCTATATCTATTGCTGCAGCAATCATTTATATGATAACTCAGCTCTCTGATTCCAAGAAACCCTTGCGAGGTTTGAGGCTTTACCAATGACAAAATAGTACAGAACTCATGGCTTTCTGGGTATGTTATGTGTGTGATTGAAGTGTTATGCTTTTGCAGATATTTCAATTGCTACTACAAGTGCTGAAGGGACAATCAAGAATGCCTATAAGGATCTTTACCCTCTTGCTTCCAAGATAATACCAGAATGGTATTCTAAGGGAAAAGATCTCAAGAGCCTTGCAAATCCCAAATCCTAAGATAGAAAACAGGCTTTGGATTTTGCTTCTTGGTCTTGTGGAGGGGAAATACAATATTCTTCTTTTTCCTTCCTTGTGTTGAAATAGAGGAGATAGTTGAGCTGGCATTAATCAATTTTTGACATTTGAGTGTACAATTAAGATTCTTTTATAGGCCATTTCATTTATGAATTGATCGCTTCTTGTCCATTACTTACATTCTTAACTTTGTAGGGAAGGCAGGTTCAAAGTTATTCTCAAATTCATATATATTATATATATATATATATATGATTACTGTATATTACTATTACTTTTCGTAAAAAATATGAAAATTATGTTATGAACCCAAATATTTGTGAATTTAATTGTTGTACAACACCAAGAATTTAAGATTTATATTTGACAAAGGCCTGGTAAATAATGAAATTTTGCAATAGATGTGGGATGGGGAATAGTAGATGCTTTTTTATATTATGATAGGCTTTTATATTAAAATAATAATTTCAAACTCTTTTCTYTACTCAATTAGTAAATTTTATTTTTAAAAAAAATACAAAAAATTTCAACAAGAATAGGAAATATCAAACATAAAAATGTAACAAAGATAGTAATATGGGACCCACTACCAACCTTTTATCCAATTGAGCAACCGACCCGTGAAACCTACATGAGTTTCCTAACCTTTTTCTTTTACTTTTTCCTCTGTATATATAAACCATAAACTCTGAAAGTAACCGATCGTTCCTTATAGCACACCGTACCTCCCCAATAACAGACAAAATGAAGATGCATCAGATAAACAAATTCATCTCTTCTGTAACTGAACATTTCTAAATCTTTCTATAATTCTGTGAGAGAATTAGAGAAATCTTCGTCTCTCATGGCCGATGCGTATTGCAGTGATTGTAAGAAGAGCACGGAGGTGGTGTTCGACCACTCGGCGGGTGATACGGTGTGTTCCGAGTGCGGTTTGGTCTTGGAGTCTCATTCTATAGATGAGACTTCTGAGTGGAGAACTTTTGCTAATGAGTCTGGGGATAATGACCCGGTCCGAGTTGGTGGACCCAGTAATCCGTTACTTACYGACGGCGGATTATCCACTGTGATCTCGAAGCCGAATGGGACGACCAGCGATTTCTTGACTTCATCGCTGGGACGCTGGCAGAACCGTGGCTCCAATCCTGATCGTTCTCTCATCTTGGCTTTCAAAACCATCGCCACCATGTCTGACAGGTAACAAAATTCGACCTTTTTTSGTTCTCTTCTTGTACTCCTCTAATTATGTTGTTTCTGCTGTTAACTGGATGCGATGTAAGCCTTTTGATTCGCCTGTTAAGGTAATGTGGGTAAGTTAATATATCGTGGATCTTTGGGTTGTTTATTATAAGGCGGTGCCTTAAATTTCAGATGGGATCGTCTGTTGTTTACAAATGAAGGTTGTGTCTCCAGTTTATCTTCTGGTAGTTCCTCGGGAATGGAAGAAGGGTTCACTTTCCCCCACTTCCTTTGATGGTGTGGTGGATATTTTGGGGGCCAGAATGGTCGCAGGTTTAATAAACTTATGAATATTCAAGATGAATCGTGTTTTGTTGAGAACAATATCATGTTCATATSCATTCTTGGTTTGGAAAGGAAAATTAGGGGAAAGAAAAATGATGAAGGTATTCATACAGCTGAAAAGGTTCAAAATTTGATCTTGGAAAGCCCAAATTTGAAACTTGGCCACTAATTCTTTCTTTCTTTCTGTGATGAATAGAAACATCCTGTGAATTGGACAATTTTTTTATATGATCTGTCCAATTAGTTCCATTTATTGCATGGATTTTCCTTGATAGACTTGTTGGTACTTCACATCTCCCAATGTTTATTTGTAAATGATCTTCCTTTACTCTCAAACTGCTCGTGTAAATTTGCATTTTGCATTTGATTTGGAATTATAGAAAGACTGATGTGTTTGTTTTTTAATTTTTGCAGGTTGGGCCTTGTAGCAACAATTAAGGTAGGCATATGAGATCTGTGGAAATTGATTTTAGTTCAAACCAWGAACTCTTTATTCAGTAATGTCTATGCTGCATGTTAGAGGTATCAATTTTCGTATGACAGGAAATCTTAATGGATATAGGTGCATTTTAAGTTTTTCGTATTGTCTCGAGGGGGGGTGGATTTAGAATCTTAGATTAGAAAAGAGGCTATCTTTTTGCTTAATGGTCCTTGCTGAATCCTCCCCCCCCCCTTCTCTTCCAAGCACAATCATGCTATTAGGTTTTGCTTTCAATGAGTGTTCTTGAAATCTGGCTTATAGTTCGTCTATGATGTCGAGAAGCGTATTCAAACCTTTTGATTACCTGTCGCTTGTAGTGCTATAAATATATTCTGCTCGTCAGTCCAGTTTTTTCATTGATTTTGGGCCTTTCCTTGGAAAGGTGTCCACAAGATCAGCCTGGCGTTTGAGAGCCTTCTAAATTGGCCTGTGGATGTTTTGAAACCAGGAGAAAGAAGTTCTCCATATATACTGACAACCACCATTTGAATGAAATACTGTTGACTGTTTGGTGTGGGGCGGGAATTGTTGCTATTCAGTTTGTCTAAATGTTAGCTGCCTCTTTCAAAATGAATTCTGCTATTTCAAATTCTTCTTTAATGCGCTTACTCTGAGAGCGCGCATGGGCAGGGATTAACAGCCTGACAAATATGCCTGACTGATGATAGCATGAGAGACAACATCTTGTGTCTTTGTGCCCTTCTGCTTTTAGCACTCCGCCCCCGCCAACCCCCCACCCGCACGCACGGCCCTTTTTTTTTTTCTCCCCCCTTCCCTCTTTTGGTGTTCTTTGTTACTCTACTTCTAACCTAATGGGACTTTTCATAATGTTGCTAGGATCGGGCTAATGAGATATACAAGAAGGTAGAAGATCAAAAGTCTAGTAGAGGGAGAAACCAGGATGCTATACTGGCTGCTTGCCTATATATTGCTTGTAGACAAGAGGATAAGCCGCGCACCGTTAAGGGTACAATGTGCCTGTGATTTCGTATACTTTTGATACTTGCTGTTTTTATCTCTAAAGATGAATGAGTTTTATTGAACCTGTGGATTTCAAATAGAAATTTGCTCTGTTGCCAATGGAGCATCAAAGAAGGAAATAGGCCGAGCAAAAGAATACATTGTGAAACAACTAGAGCTTGAGATGGGTCAATCAGTGGAAATGGGGACCATACATGCTGGAGATTTCATGGTGAGGTTTTTGTGTAGTGAAAATCTGGACAGGAACCCTACTTTTTTCTCATGGAAAAAATACAGTAGATTTCAATTATAAAGCTCTTTGCTGCTAAAATTTTTGTCTTTCCAGAGACGTTTTTGTTCAAATCTTGGGATGACAAACCAAGCTGTTAAAGCTGCCCAAGAAGCTGTCCAGAAATCAGAAGAGTTCGATATAAGGTACATTAGATTAGCTTGTATTGATCTGCCAATGGTAAATGAACAAGAAACCGAAGYCTTAACAAATGATCTCTTCCCTCACCAGTTAATAGAGTGCAGTTATTTGATGTTAAATACGTGGGAGAATTGGAAGAATATAGGGAAGTAGGGGGACCCTTAATATAGCTGTTTGCAAATTCAAGGGCATATTTTTCCCTTTCCAGATTCCTTTTAAGTAAGCTAGAGGGGAGTCCACTTCCCTTTGATTGCCACCATTTCAGTGTTCAGCTGGAAGGAAAAGATAATTTGTCAAAAAAGGGGAGAAAGGGGCGTGCAATATGAAGATAGGATATGAAATGTAAGAGTGTTAATCACCTGTTATGTTTGAATTTGATGAGAAAAGTGATTTAGTCTTTGATGGGATTTCTTGCATAGAGAATGATTGATTTATTTCTTCCCTGTTTTGTGTTCTACTTTGATTTTGGTATGGATAATTTCCAACTTTGAATAGTAATAGCAATATGGGAAACTTCTTTATCTTTTTCCTTATTGTTTGTAGCGGATGGTTGTGCTTGAGCAAGTAAGTATTAATACTCTTCAGATGCTGCATGTCCTTTATCAAAGGGCTCCTGTATTTGGTGCTCTTTGTTTCTAGACCCTCCTCCACTTCTATTTGGGTATTTTCTTGGTGAACAACTTATCAGAAGTAGAAATGGTTTGGTTATGACTTTGATGAGCTTCAAGTTATGGAAGTTTGTTTGGTTTGTTCCAGTTTTTTTGTCCCTATGATGTTGGTTGTCCATCTAAGAAAGTTTAAGAGCTTCCATGAAGACTGTCTTCTCTCTGAGTTTATGATATAATTTGAAAGTGTTTGATGCTATGTCTCACACTTCTTCTATCCTGTCAGGAGGAGTCCCATATCTATTGCTGCTGCAGTTATTTACATAGTGACTCAGCTTTCAGATGATAAGAAGCCGCTTAAAGGTAAACCTGGTGGCCATATAGACACTGCTGCTTCAATAATTGTACCCGTAAGTGTTAAACCTTATTTGTCTATACTGTGGATGCAGATGTTTCGCTTGCAACTGGAGTTGCAGAAGGTACGATCAGAAATTCCTACAAGGATCTGCATCCCCATCTCGCGAAGATAATTCCTAGTTGGTATGCACAGGAAGAGGATCTCAGGAACCTCTGCAGCCCTTGATATAATTAGGAAACAGTGGCAAACAGCATTTCATGTAGGTCTGGGAGGAGTTACATTTCTTTTTATTCTTTCTATTTTTCTTCTTGTGGACGATGAAAGTTGACCCCGTTAGATACATTCTGATCGAAAGTCAAGCTGTACATTCCTTCCTTTTACCTTGTCTTCATAAGTTATTTGTCCTACATGTTTCAGCAGTAAACTGTTCTGTCTACTCAAGAAAGAATGCAAAACTTCATTTTCAATAATATTCCAGTASAAGGACATGTAAAGATTGCTCTTGCTGTTGGCAATGTCTCCACCCATTAGTAGGCTACGCCCCTTCCATGACAAGATCTCATTGTCTTCTATACTCTCAACTGCTGCGAAATCCCTAATCACTAATGTCTCATAACCCACAAGGAAGATGCAGTACCCCACTCTACCTAATTAGAAATGGTGAATGTAGATGAAAGGGAACGGAATTCACACTGGACATCTTTTTCCTATTATGAATGGATTAATTTTACCTGAAAACTAATAATTAA
Organism: Rhazya stricta; assembly: GCA_001752375.1. Lineage (NCBI taxonomy): Eukaryota > Viridiplantae > Streptophyta > Magnoliopsida > Gentianales > Apocynaceae > Rhazya > Rhazya stricta. The sequence goes on along the minus strand of MEJB01000007.1, from coordinate 4,276,493 downwards.
AATATGTAATAATTTAAGAAGAAGGTTTGTAATAACTAAGTGATAGAGATACTAGCAGCCGTGCACGGTTTTAATATTTGAAAACTATAGGTATTTTAATACATAAGAGATAAATATATGTTCTGACAAATAATGCGAACCGTCAAAATACTCCATAACATTTATTTTAGAATTTCTGTGGTGTTCTTGGATGAATTCTCTTCCTTCTTCTGGGTTCAGACTACAAATGAAATATTCTTTGTTGGATGATGGAAGCAGCCACTGGGATGAAAGAGACCGCAAGAGTGAATTTATTGGGTTGATTCCAAAGTTGAATTTGTTGTATTTTCAGGAAAATGAACTGGTATGAAATTGCAATACATAAACAAGGTATAGAAAAACTTTGTCCGCCAATTCAAAGCATTTCTTCCGGCGGATTCTCTCATTCTGGAAGATATTTGTTTTACACAAGGTATAGTGCTTCAATCATCATCAAGGTTTATCGGGTGATATGAGCAATGAAACTTTCCATCTCTGCACCGGAAGAACCATCTTTCGTTACTGACTGCTTGACGGTGGTGCTGAGTTCTGCGGCTCTCTGCCTCATTTCATCTCCTTCTGCGGAAGCCATCAATCTTCTTACGGCTTCTTCAACTGTTTCTGATTTCACAATTTCAAGTGGAAGTGCCCATTCCCTCACAATCAGACCAGTTCTCAGTATTTGTGATATTAGGATGGCATTTATTGGCTGGTCTGAATGCATTGGCCATGCTGCAATTGGTACTCCCATGGATATGCTCTCTATGCATGAATTCCATCCGCAATGACTCATGAAACCACCAGTAGACGGATGTCCAAGAATTTCCAATTGGGGTGCCCAATCTGGAATAATTATTCCTCTTCCTTCAATTCTCTCTTCAAACCCTTCTGGTAGTTGAGCTTTCCTAGCTTCTCCTACAAATACATCTCCTCTGTCTGCATCTCTCAGAACCCAAATGAATTTTTCTCCACTCCTTTCCAATCCAAGCGCTATCTCTYTGATTTCTTCATCTGATAAAGAAGTAGTCGTGCCGAATGAAACAAGTATGACTGACTTTGGGGGTTGTCTGTCCAGCCAATCCAAGCATTTGTTAGAGGTTTTCCTCTCAGGGATAACCACCGGATTAAACGGACCAATAGCCCAATGCTTGTCTGTATCGGTTAACTTTTCTTCYGCTAGGAGATTAAGGTATTGATTTTCTATTGCTCTAGAGTTATTGTAAAGATTTCCAGAGTTGCACTTTCTGGAGTTCTCTTGCTTTGCCATATACTCGAACACCTCTTGTGGGATAAGACGACTATCTAGTGGTGGGAAATCTTTTACGGGCTCCCCACCAACSWGGAAAGGTTTTCCTGCCAATGTGCAAGTGAAATAATACATGGCAAAAGCCGAGATACTGTGGAAGCAGTAGGACTCTGCATTTGGTATGGAAGGAACATCCTGGATCGCCCAAAACATGAGACCATCATGAATGACAAYAACTCGCTTTGATGTCTTGGAAAKCTCCTGCAGAAGAGCGCAGATGGGCTCACGGAGATGAATGGTGGCATTAAATGCTGGTATCAGCTGTGAGGGGTATTTAGTAGGGGCATTGGGGTCTGGAGGAGGGGCGTCATAGGAGGGTATTGGAAACTCATGGAAATGGAGGTTGGAATTGGTAAGAGGATTCCAGCCATGTGCTCGAAGCTTTGCCTGGCGATTGTGGGTTGGAGTGCCAACAAAATGGACAGGTATGTCATAGGATAAGATGATACGAGAGAGATGAAGCAGCTGGTTGAGATGTCCTTGAGCTGGAAGGGGCACCATGACCACTGCCACCTTTCCTCCATCCCTTTTGTGGCCAGAATCGTCAGGAATTTGATGGTTTGCCATGGAGAATTTTCTAGCTCTTCTAAGAGCAGAATGRATTGAGAATCCAATATTTATACCATATATAGCCTTTATCGAACAATATATAAGACCAAACGATTTACCAATGCCACTCGTTCTCTAGTCTTGGTCTACAGGGAAAATTAAATATTAAAGAAAAAGGTCAATTTGTAACCCGAACCCGGACACAAAAGCGGTTCTTCTTTGTTCTATAATTTGCCCGAATACAGAATAATATCCTGTAAAATTCTTGTATATGCTATAGGTCTTTCAGCTGAAGAACAAATGGATTGGACACTCCAGCTTCTGAATGATACTATTTTCTCGTTTGCTTTGTCTTTTCCCGAAAGAATCGTGGATAAGTCATAAGCTAACATCAAAACACGTGTATACACAGGTGCCTCAGGAAAATAAATTGAATTATACCAACTTTTTAGAAGTTTAATTCTGAGAAATTCAGGGTGTAACAGGACTTCTAAGAAATTCACATGGTGATGAAGAACACCATGTGTAGTCTGGCCAGCWGAGGACATCATGCCAGAGAGTAGAAAACAGGACTTTTGTTCCTTTYTTTGTCTTCCTTCCACGTAAATGAATTGAAATATGAATGCGTTTTGTCTCATTTTCATTCTTTCCAATTCTTTAGCTGAATGACGAGACACCCTTTTTTTTTTTTAAATAGATAAAGTCGAGAAAAGACAACTACAGTATAGATTCAATTATTTCCATAAACTTCATTGAAGATCACGAATCTCTTGGATTATTACTACCGCATTTTAGTTTTACTTTAGTATTCAATTTTATCTTGATATTAATCTCTTTGGATTCTCAGGAAAGGTGCTTTTCTTTATGTTTTCTTGAACACCAAGCATGGCTTTGGTTGGAGGATTTCTAGGTATGGAATGACCAGTCTTCCTCTTCTAGCTGTCACCCATTCCTCTCCTCGGTCTGGTTGTCCTTAATTGACCATTCCTCCCTTCTCTCTCTTACTTTTGGTTTCTTTCATCTGTAGGGGTATGCGGCGGCGGCGATGGGTCCAGAGTATTGGTAGTCTGGTTATGAGATTGAATTTTTGTTTCTGAGGAAATACATCTTTCTTGGGCTGTTATGGCGGCGGTTAAGGTTTGGTTGGATAATGGATTCTAACGGTACGCATTTCGATTGATGTACATGGTGCTGGCGGTATCACTGTCTGGATAGTGGCGGCGGCGGAGAAAGTTTAGTTTGGAGGGGAAAGTCGCAGACGAAAGGAAAAGTTAAAAAAGAAGAGAAAAAAGTAAAAATGTTTTGAAAGAAAATTTTAAATTAAACTTCACGTGTTTATATCGTATTTTGATTAATTTAAGATGTAAAATATATATTTAAAAAATTAAAAAATATATTAACATTATGTTGCGATTGACATTAAAAAATGTATTACAAAATATACAAAAAAATTTCGATCCCAAAAGAAGTACATTAAGGAATCTCTTAGCTTCAACCAACCTTGTAAAAGCTTTGATGTCTNAAAATATATTAGGAGGTCAGTACATTGCCTATCTAATCATACATGCTAGGAAATTGATAGGAAGCAAATTATATTCTCCCAATTCATAGGTCCAAAATTTACATCTATAAATTAAAAGGTTCAAATGATCAATTCTACAATCGATTGTTAGAATCAATGTCTTCAAATTGTTCATTTGAAAAAATTAAATTTTTTTTTTTTATGGGATGATCATCATACTTTCTAAAAATCAAAATTCTTACTCAACGGCAAAACAATATCTCCAATTTTGTTCAATGAGATACCAAAGTGAATGATTGACTCATTCCACACTAGAAATAATAGCAGAAAATCCTGTGATTTAATCATTCTGATTCTAATTCCAATATTACCTTTCATCAAAATGCATCGTTATAATCCTTCCCTTTCAAAACAATTGTTCATTTTAATACGCGTGGTAATGAATTGTTAATTCTCATATAATTTTAAACAAAATGACAATCTCAATCTTCTTTCAATTTCTTATAATTTTATATGTGTTGATAAAATGCATGTCTCCAATACAATGAAAACAATGTTTTAAAATTGAATACGACTAATCAATGAAGGATACAATGTAAAATAGATACTTATATGTTCTTAATKTTTTAAAATGACAATTAACTTAAAACAATAAAAAAGTTAYTCAAATGAACAAGTAATTTTGAAACGACGGGATAATATATATGGAAATCAGCTGAAATTTTTGTGACAAATTCCATCCCATGCAGCAAAATGGGATTCGTTTATTGATTGGACGAATCAGATTTGAAATAAATAAATCTACTTGGAGATATGAGCAATAAAAGAATCCATTTCCAAACGATCTGTGGCTGCTTTCTTGACAGCATCACTGAGTTTTGCAGCTCTGTTCCTCATCTCTTCTCCTTCAGATGAATCCATCAATCTTCTAATAACATTTTCAATGGTTTCTGATGTCACCACTTCATCTCGACGTGACCAATCCCTCACACTTAGGCCAATTTTCAGGAACTGAGTAATCAATAAAGCGTTTCGCGGCTGGTCCGAATGCATAGGCCATGCTGCTATTGGCACTCCCATTGAAATGCTTTCCATGGTAGAATTCCATCCACAATGGCTCATGAATCCACCTGTTGAAGGGTGTGCCAGAGTTTCCAATTGGGGTGCCCAATCCCTCACGATTATTCCTCTTCCTTCTATTCTCTCTTCATAGCCTTCTGGCAGTTGAGCTCTTCTTGCTTCTCCTTCAAAGACATCTCCTTTATCTGCATCTCTCAGTACCCAAATGAATTTCTGTTCACTTTTTTCCAATCCAACTGCGATTTCTTTAATTTCTTCATCTGATAACGAAGTMGTCGTGCCAAAAGAAACAAATATCACCGAATTTGGAGCTTGTTTGTCTAGCCATTCCAGACACTTGTTTCGCCGCCCGTGTGAGTTTCTCTCTTCCGGGATGACCACTGGATTGAATGGACCGAGTGCCCAGTACTTATCGCTATAAGATACACGAGCTTCTGCTAGAAGATCAATATATGGCCCTTCGATTTCTCTGCACGTATTGTATAGGTTGCCCCAGTTAACCTTCCAGGATTCATGTTGCAATCGCGAAAATTCTCTCAACTCTTCAAGAATGCAGCTTTCTACTGAGGGGAGTTCTTTTTTAAATATTTCGGCTTCAGGAATATCGGGTTTTCCTGCATCTTCCCAGTAGAATGAGTAAATGGTGAAAGCCGAGCAGCTGTTAAAGCAGTAGGATTCAGCATTTGGTATTGAAGGAACGTCCTGGATAACATAGGGCATGAGAGAGTCATGAATGACAATCAGTTTCCTGGCCGTGCTTGCAAGTTCCTGCAGAATTTCAAAGATCGGCTCGCGGAGTTGAAACGTTGCATTGAATGTTGGCAAGAGATGTGAGGGAAATTTTGTTGGGGAGTTTGGGTTTGGGGGAGGGGTTGGAAAAGAAGCAATTGGACATTCATGGAAGTGAATATTGGAAATTGCCACTGGATCCCAGCCATGGATTCGAGTCTTTGCCTGGCGGTTGTGGGTGGCGGTGCTTACGTAGTGGACCGGTATTCCATAGGAGGAGATGAGGCGGGAGAGGTGGAGGAGCTGATTGAGATGTCCTTGTGCTGGAAGGGGAACCATAACCACAATTACTTGCTTCTCTTTACTCGAGCCATTCTGGCCATGATTTTCCACATTCGGCTGCTGGATTGCCATTGGAACAGTAGTATTGATCTCTGCTAGTTCCTTATCTCTACTAGAGGAATATTCACCTTYGCCTGATTATCACCTTTCCACATATATTACGAAGCAACTTTTACCGATCTTTCCTGGAAGTTGTCAACTCCGGGAATGCCCAGAATGTCCGAGAGAGGAAGTAGCGTTTTATATGATGGGCTTGTCGTCATGGATGACCTTATTTGACTTGTCTGTATTACACAAGAACGACCATCACTTGATGGATACTGTATAAATTTTATTAATTTAAAGATATATCGAGCTAGATTTTTTTTAAAAATCTTAGACAAAATTAATATTTTTAAAAATTTATGATTCAAATATACTCAATTAATGAATTAAAGTTTATCTAAGAAATATAAATTAATCTCTATCTATTGGATACGTGAGCATAATTTAATTCTAATGACGTTTTTAATGTACATTTTTCGTAATTGATATATTCTCTTATTATCTAGTGATAAAAAATTTGTTAAATGATAAATGTTTGTTTTTATTTTATTAAATACATGAAATATATTGAATATCTTATTTATATAAATGACAATTAAGGAAAAAAATAAAGATAGATTCATATTTTAAGAAAATATGAGATATAATTAATATTAATTAATGATATCTGGTGAGATAAAAGGTTAAAGTGTTCATAATTATATTATTATTTTATTAAAAATTACCTAATTTAACTAAAATTAATAATGTCATAATCAGAAAAAATATTAATTTAATAAAAATATCAAGTTTTTAATATTAATTTATAAAATTTTTTACCATATTTCCTGTCTTATACACCAAGACAGGAGATTTGAGTGTCAAATTTGGCTGCTTGATTCTGATTTCAAGAAGATATACGATGAGTTTGGTCTTTTTAGAATTGTTGACTAAGCATTGCTTGGTTGTTATTGAATACAATATTGAAGTCTGAGGATTGAAAATGCACAAGAAAGACGTCTGAGGACTGAAAAGGAAAAAAGAAAGGTCTGATGATTGAAGTGCACAAGAAAGAAGTTCTGGGGATTGAAAATAAAAACAAAAARGAACGTCCGAGGATAAAGAACTGAGTAAGCCGAATCAATTTCTATCGATTTGTAACATCCACTCTAGCCCATAGATCAAGGCCCAACTACACTATCATAGGGCTTGAAGCCATGACCTCATGGACCGAAAGTCAACAGAAGGCAGTTTGGGCTACGTATTTTGTTAAAGGCCTCAATTTCATAACTAACAKAATTTAAGCAATTCCATAATTAAAGCTAATTTCTTATTTCATAATAAAGGTCTTTCTTTGTAAAAAAATTCAAAATACTTCATCTTAATCATATCTCTCTTTWTAATACTTTCGATTTTACGSTTCAATGTTACATTTTTGCAATTATATTATTCTTTTATAAGATTACTAATTTTGCTTTCTAAAACTTTATAATAATTTTAATTTTACCAATATGAAATAGTAAATATCMCGTAATGCAATGCGTTGTATAAAGTTTATTTTAACATTTGAAAGAAAAATATTAATAATTATTTAAACAGAAGATTACGATTGAAAAGATTAATATTTGAAGGTTAAAATCAATAATTTATTAAAAAATAAAGGGTATGATTTTTTTAGAGGACAATAAAAATATTTTCTTATGTTTTTTACTATTGAAAAGGCGGTTCATGTCGGAGCTTAAGACAAAAAAGAGAAAAGGAAAACAAAGTATGAATTCATGTCGGCTAGTGGGGACACAATTAGTTACTCGTTATAGTAATTATTTACTTTTTGGAGCATGTCGGCTAATGGCGACACAATCAGTTACTATTATAGTAATTATTTTATTTCTTGGAGTCCATTTCRATAATTTGAATTAGTGTTCAGATATTTAAATYCGATTCAAAAAATATATGTAAATATAATTCTCGAATTATCATCGTTCATAAATAATAGAATTTAAATCTCCAAACAGGTCGGCTTTTATTTTGCGGCGGCATGGGACAAGAGAGCTACTGTGAAGCTCAATTAATTAGAGCAGCTAATTTTTTTGTCACGTAATTGGAGTGTCTCCCTTAGTATATTTGTCCTTTTCCCAAAAAGAAAAATCTTATTCCGGCCGTCTGCCACGTAATAATGAGATGGGCCTCAGYCCTCCCAAAGAACTAGAATCTCCCTGGATTTGACCTTTGGGTTTTTGGCACTTTGATACGAAAAATTGATATATGGCGTCATTTTCTGCAAATAGTTTTGTTACTTCTTTTCTAGTTGTTCTGCCAATGAGGCTTACTTGAATGGAAAAGGTCGAAGAGTTTAATTTTTGTTAAATATATATATCTTTGTTTTTATATAACGAGAGTAATATTTTTATAAAGAAGACGATTAAGTTGGCATAAAAGGTATACATCTTTGATGGTTTACTATTCCAACGATGGTTCGAATCCCATATAAGTATTGCATCGGTAGCAATTGTAGGTTTTGTCAAATTTATATATATATAGAGAGAGAGAAACAAATTTAAGCAGCATCGGATCCTTCGTATGCTTTGGATATATCATGTTTAAATTAATATAATTGCTATGTCAATTATTCATAATATTTGATATATATATATATATTGTTTTTTTCAAAGAAAGAAAGTTTATTTATAAATCTAACTTTTATGATATATTTCGCAAGTACCATAAAAAAGATAAAATATATTAAATAATTAAAATCAACTAATATTGTTTAATAATTAAATATATAATCGATAATGGATGAGTCCTATATCTGATATATACTTGATAGTGACAGAAGATATTGAGATGGCAGCAAAGTCATGCATGAGCTAAACGTTAGGGCATCTCTTAAAGCTGCCTATAGAAGGGGAAGTAGATATGTAGATGTGGCTCATGCAACCAATATGGATAAGGCTAATAATGGGCACAGCTATGATCGTGAGCATGAAGTGGTCGCGGTTATGGTTCCTTTTCCAGCACAAGGCCATCTGAATCAACTTCTGCATCTCTCCCGCCTCATCTCATCCTATAACATACCTGTGCATTTCGTTGGCTCTTCTACGCACAACCGCCAAAGTAAGCTTCGTGTCCAAGGTTGTGATCCTATGATCATCTCTAGCATTCGCTTTCATGAGTTCGACATTCCTTCTTTTGAATCTCCTCAGCCTAACCCTGATGCTCCCATTAAATTCCCGTCGCATCTGCAACCATCTTTTGATGCATCTTGTCACCTCCGTAAACCATTTGCTGCTCTTTTGGAGACTCTTTCGGCTACATCTCGTAGAGTTATTGTCATTCATGACACGCTCATGGCGTCTGTCGTTCAAGACTTCATCTCATTCCCAAACGCCGAATCGTATACCTTCCGCAGTATCTCAGCTTTTTCTAGTTTTTGGTTCTTTTGGGAAGCCTTGGGAAGGCCTTTTCAAGTTGATGATGAAATGCAAAATTACCTTCCTACTCTTGAAGCTTGTTTTACTGCAGAGTTCGAGAAATTTATTGTCTCCCAACTGGAATTCTTCAATTTCACCTCTGCCAATATTTATAATGCTAGCAGAGTGATGGAGGGCAAATTCCTTGATTTACTGGAAAAAGAACCAATTAAAAGAAACAAAAAACTGTGGGCTATAGGGCCTCTTAATCCTCTGGCCACATGTTCTGATATTATTAAACGTGCAGGTGCAGGTCATAAATGTCTAGAGTGGCTTGATAAACAATCTCCAAAATCCGTCTTGTTCGTTTCTTTTGGAACAACCACTTCATTGACAGATGAACAGATCACTGAGCTAGCAATCGGTTTAGAAAGAAGCCTGGTGAAATTCGTTTGGGTTTTGAGGGATGCTGATAAAGGGGATATTTTTGCTGGAGACGTGAGGAAATTTGAGCTGCCGAAAGGATACGAGCAAAGAGTGAAGAACCGAGGAAAGATAGTGAGAGATTGGGCGCCCCAATTGGAGATACTGAGACACTCCTCGACCGGAGGATTCATTAGTCACTGCGGATGGAATTCATGCATGGAGAGCATTAGCAATGGAGTCCCAATAGGTGCATGGCCAATTCACTCGGACCAGCCAAGAAACAGTATGCTGATCACAAGGGTGCTGAAAGTTGGCATAGTTGTGAAGGACTGGGCTTCCAAAGATGAACTGGTGAAATCATCGACAATCGAAACTGCTGTAAAATTATTGATGGTATCTCAAGAAGGTGCTGAGATACGGCAGAGGGCAGCAGAATTAGGTCTTGCTGTTAGAAAATCAGTGGAGGAAGGTGGGCTTACTCGCACGGAGCTGGATTCTCTTGTTGCTCATTTCACTCGATGCTAATATATTTTTTCTAGCAAAATTGTTGGCATATTAATATATAAGACCTCTATAATTTTTAATCTAAAGTTATCTCTATATATAAAGAGCCTTATATTTATGCATTAGTCAATTGATTTCTTGAACTTAAAAGGTGCACATGTTTAACTCTTTGCCTTATCCTCTTCGGACGCTATGCCAATAGTTAACTATGACCAACCATTTGTAGGCATTACTGAATAGTGAAAGAATCATTCACCCCTGGCATGATCTTTAAGGAGGATATAAATATGAGCAACTCGTGATGTTTGCATTATCAGAATCTGGAAGAGTCCTCCTTGCCCTTTCTTTCCATTTATGTATGTGGTTGGAAAATGGGACAAGTGCCATCCCCAAAAGTGGACTCACTAGATATTTGGGGATAGGGACGGCAGCTCAATCCAAGAATTTATGATGAGTACAGACATTCTGCTGCTACATTAGTACTCATCTGACCTTATCTTACGGCTCCAACGGGGAACTGGGGAGGTAGGAGAGGACCTGCGAACCCCAGTAAAGGCAGTAACCCAGGCTAGCCTAGCTCAGGGGAAGCAAACAAATGTGCATTTATGTACTATGTTGTCTAAAATAGAAAGCTCAACAAAAATAGTAAGCTTGAAATAAAAWAAAAAACCAAAAATAGTAAGCTTGTTGCTTGATCAACCGTCAGCATGGGCCAATAGGGCAGATCCTAAAGRACACATATGCAAGCCAATAATATGGATATGCTTTTCTTGGCTCAAGGCTATGCTCGTGGCGGGACAAGATGAGACAAGGATAAATATTTGTGTTGTACATCCTCAAATCTCGAGTTCTCGACTCACTTCTTACTCCGTCCGCAGAATCTTAATTGATCTTACTTTTAAAAAAAAAAAATTTACTCCACATCACAATTAGAGATCAAACACATATCATTGAAAAAATTATATTTAAAATAATTATGCATTAGAAAATTAAGTATACATTTTTGTCTATAATGGATCATTTAACTATATTTAAATTACTACTCGTCATACCTAAGAAGGTTATTTATGGGTATCAATGTTAGTAGAATAATTTCTCTTAAAGAGATAAAAATATATTTATTTATAAAAAGTAAATAACCAATTCATTAATAATTTAAACAAAAAAAAAAAAACAATTTCGGAAACGTGAATAATGAGTTGGATCTAGAATATTCTACCCTCTCTCCCCATCTCTTCACAAGACATATGGGCCTACAAGTCCTACAATTCATTTCTAGAATCGGGTCCAAGTACCTTAGCGAATGGGCCCTTGACAATATGGGGCCAGGAGAGAGGAGTRCGATCTTCCTTTCAAAATTTCCAGAAAATAGAAAAATAGCAGAAATTAAAGATCCCAAAACGCGTCCAGAGAAACTTTGAAAAGGAAGGAGCCGTCATTGTTGAGGTAGATCTGGGGAATGAGAATGACCAAGAGAAGGGTGAGGAAGAAGTGAAGGAGACTGGAGAAGATGACCTGATAGCTGCAAGTGGCGAATACCCCCTTTCTTTGATGAGTACATAATCCATCCAGAGTAGCATGATAAGCTGAGCGAAATTGATATATCCTTTTCAGGTGACGGATCACGGCAGAGGGTTATCGCGTGCAGTGCTGTGGAGTTTTGCAGATAACAATGGTGTAGTCATACGAATTCGAACCATCTTTCTTCTTCCCCATCTTAGGACTCTATTTGGACTACTACACTTTGGAGCAAAAATATTTTTTTTTTCAATTTTAAATGTAATTTATTTTATACTTTTAATTAAGTAATTTTTTATTCCCAATTTTAAAAGTCATTTGTTTTACATCTCAGGCTAAAAAATATTACTCGCCAATCAAAAAATAAACAAAAATATACAGTAACATATTTCCTTCCCCCCAAAAAGAATTAAATCACTTCCTGAAGGAATCTATTYACTATCATTTTTAATTCAATGTGAAACATGGATCCGCCTTTCCAATGTATTATATATTTGAATGGTTTCACTATCATTCTAACCTCACCATATCTAATATAACGTTCGGATTATTATTTATAATACAAGTACTTACGAATATAGAAACAACAATCGATAATTATGATACAGTGTTAAATTACCTACTTTCTGACGAAKGTRATAGAGATGATATTAATGATCTCAAGTCTATAGCTGATATGTCCACATTAGGTRGATTATAAAAACAGTCTTAACGAAATTCGCGTTTTAATAATAGGTCACCATAATTTCAATTCTATATTATGGTAATTTGCTATGATAAAATAATACATAATAATCCCTTCACAACAAAGCACTGTTATAGACGAATCTATGCGTGTTTACCTAAATGGGCAAAGGAGAAGATTCTATCGCTATCAGTTTCATTAGGACCCACCCATTATGCCTTTCCTATTATTCACATGCCTACAAATCTAATTGAACGTCATAAATAGACGAAAAGTATAATTTCAACCTAAAAAATTATCTGAAATCCCAAATTAATTTTCTATGCCACTTATTGTATACCTATGTACGAAAAATAAATTACAAAGAATCAACTATTTAGCATGTGTTGAAGGATAGAATCGGAAAAGCACCTTGTGGATTGGGAATCACCGTTGCAACACTTTTTTTTTTATTATTATTTTAATGTGAAATAGTCGAAAAGTTTCTTAATAAATTCCTGAAAACAGATCTATTTTAATTTATGAACAACACAAATGCAACCCAAACAAAAGAATAAATGGAATTCCAAGGTCCCAGTCCAAGCTCAATCGGAGCACTTCTCCTGATTGATATGCCCATTTCCCAATAACTCCATACATCCCTATCCTTTTTTGGTTCCATTAATTTTCTTTCTTTTTAGATAGGATACACATATTATTTTTAATAAAATAAATACAATAAAATTTATTGTGGATATTCTTAAAAAGATAAGTATAAAAATTCATTAATTATTTTATCAACAATCTCAAATACAATATCGCGATCAATTAATATGGTAAAAAAAAAAAAAACTTTTGATGGATGAAACTAAGGATTAATAAATAATACAAAAAAAACAAGGTGTGAATTCAGTGAATTAGGAGCAAGTTGATAGAGAATATGGGCATCTACTAATTATCTAATACCTGTCTGGCTTCATTAAAATATAATGAATGCGGGTCACGTCATTAACTATTTTTTGGGCAGCCAACAAAGAGAAAAACTGCTTGTCGTTTTAAACGTTCAGACAACAAATTGGTATTTGGTACGGTCATTACCTTATRATCTCCAAAACAATCTCCAATAGCAGCAAACGGCGACATGATCCATTGCCAAAATGGCCCGGAAAAGCCTCAAGTGGTTGTGGTTATGGTGCCTTTTCCGTGGCAAGGCCATCTCAACCAGCTTCTTCAACTCTCTCGCCTTATCTCCTCCTATAACATACCAGTCCATTATGTTTGTACTCCTTTCCATGGCCGCCAAGCCAAGATTCGAGTCCATGGTTGGGACCCTCTTTTCAGTGCCAATTTCCATTTTCATGAATTTTCWACCCCTTCTTTCGTCTCTCCTCCTCCGAATCCTCGTTCCTCCATCAAATTCCCCTCGCATCTTATACCGTCAATCTATTCCTCGCTACACCTCCGCAAGCCAGTCGCTGGACTGCTGCAACAGCTTTCGTCCACGAGCAGAAGAGTTGTTGTTATTCATGATTCTCTGATGGGATCAGTTGTTCAAGACTTTGTCGCTCTTTCAAATGCCGAGTCTTACACATTTCACAGTGTATCTGCTTTCTGTATGTTTTTCTTCTTGTGGGAAAGAATTGGAAGGCCTTTTCCTATTGATGAAGAAATACTGGAAACTGTTCCACCCACGGACGGCTGTTTCACCCCTGAATTTCTCAGTTTTTTGAGGGATCAATATGACTATATCAAGTTCAATTCGGGCAGGATTTTCAATGCATGCAAAGTCATAGAAGGTCAATTTCTYGACTTAGTTGCTAAAGAAGAGATCAGTGAAAACAAGAAACAGTGGGCACTTGGTCCCTTCAATCCAGTGGCGATAGGTGAGCAAAAGGGACCAGAACGACGGCATGAATGTCTGAAGTGGCTTGATAAACAAAGTCCCAAGTCAGTTATTTTTGTTTCATTTGGAACTACAACTTCATTACCCGATGAACAGATCATAGAACTTGCGATTGGCTTGGAAAGGAGTGAACAAAAGTTCCTGTGGGTGCTGAGAGATGCAGATACAGCAGATTTGTCTGTCGAAGGACGTAGGAGAATTGAATTGCCACAAGGGTTTGAGAAACGAGTGGAAGGAAAGGGATTAATGGTGAGAGATTGGGCCCCCCAGTTGGAAATTTTGGGGCATTTCGCAACTGGTGGTTTTATGAGTCACTGCGGATGGAATTCTTGCATGGAGAGCTTAACCATGGGAGTTCCAATAGCGACATGGCCGATGCATTCTGACCAGCCAAGAAATGCAGCATTGATAACAGAAATACTGAGGGTTGGTGTTGTGGTGAAGGACTGGTCTCATCGAGATGAGATGGTGAAAGCCTCCACGGTTGAGAAAGCCGTGAGAAAGTTGATGGCATCAGATTCCGAGATCGCAGGTGAGTTAAGGACGAGAGCCGCAGAACTAGGGGCTGCTGTCCGGAGGTCTGTGGCAGAAGGAGGTCATATGCAGCAGGAATTGGATTCTTTCATTGCTCATATTACCAGATAGACTTCATTAGATATTCCAAATCATTTAATGTAGGATAATTTCCAGCAATGATAATTTATAAAGCGTTTATATTCGTTTGCACATTCTTCTTTTTCAATTAATTTAAAGGTATTAATAAGAAGCTGCGATCATGACTATATCTTTGTTAGCGTTTGAAATCCAGCAGGGAAGCAAGACAAAATATGGACGAAGAACAGAATAGACGAGCTCCCTCTATCTACAACTAAATATTCTGGAGATATCCAAGAAGAGGCCCAAGATAACCAAGTATGAACTGGTCGACAAAGCTTCACAAATAATTAAACAATCCCAAAAGAACAAAGGTGGATTCCAGAATGTGATCACCTTGTGCGCAATGATTCAAGAAGCTATGCATKTGTTTCTCGTAACTCTTCAGAATCGTTGAAATCAAAGAAACAAGTCTAAGGGATTTTTCCTTTTTGTTGTCCCTCCTTCCAAACGAGAGCGATTGTAAGCATTTGATTGAGGCAATCTTATAATCTTTTAAACCATGTAACTTGTTTCCCTATACATGGCAACAATGGAAAACTAAGAATTTGACTTACTACATTGCAAAGTTTAACACTCAACTTCTTTGACCATATACACACATTTACTTGCCCTCCCAAACCATCTAAACTGGATTCTTCTATGCAGAATATTATAACGATGAACTCACTTGGACACTTAAATCATTGATGAATCTCTCTAATCAGTAATCGTATTGGTTCTGGAAAGCCATTAACAAAGTCATGGATCTCCACTGCTAAAACTCACAAAGAGTTAACACATGCGCCACACATGGAAAGGAAAGCAATTCTCGGAAGTCAAGCCACATGCATGGAACCATTTCAAGGTCATCAAGGCTCCTGCAGGTTGAGAAAGATCTAAATCCGGTTCTCCTGGACAGAATCTGCAGGGGTTTCTTGCATATTTCTGCGCTGGCTGCAAGAGCCTGCTGATATTGCACTCTGACTATAATAAATGAAATAGTTTTCTGAAGCTCTACCGAATGTGTGCATGTTGGTCACATGTGGATCCATGTTAACTATCATTCACGGTTAGGCAGTCAAGTACACCCATGGTATCTCATCGATCCCGTCTTTATTGTATTTACCAAAGCAAGTCGGTACGGAGTTAACTTAATTTGCCCTGGGTATGTATAAGGATACGAAAATATAGCCTTATATTGTTCTTTCCTGTTTGTCTATTGGTCATTTTTTTTTTTTTTGGCAACTCGGTACTTGTAGTCCATCCAGAAATGTTGATAGTTTGGCTGTCCTCCATTCCTAGTCAGATTAGGATAGTTTTATCACGTTATGATTAGAAATTACACTTGTATTATATCTGACTTTAGATTAGAAATTTTCAGACTTGATATCTATGTATAAGTAGAAATACAACCTTTCAGGTGTGTCCTCATATGTTCATGGTGTACAAGAGGTCCTTCTCTAAATCTCTTAGTGACGTGTATTGAAATATTTCATATTAATTAAGTGCGTAAGTCTCTTAATCACGATTAGTCTATCCTAATTTAAACTTTTCTTATAGATGATAATCCTATATCACTATTTAATTGATTATGTGGTTCCTAATCTCTTAGTGTACTGTAATTCCCTCCAAAAAAAAAAAAAAAAAAAGCTTCTAGTATAGTTTTTATTGAGTTACACTTATTAGTAGATGAAGTAAGAATGTGCAGTAGTGAGTATTCTAAAAAATAAAAGATCGAGTACTAAAATATTTTCGATCTAATTATTTTACAGATTTATTTTTTATTTAATTAATTAACGGGAATAAGATATACTAAATATTTTCCACCTAAGTATGTGACTTCGTTATCCTAATCTTTTTAAATTAGTAGTACCCCACATTGAAACGCATCTCAAGACAAAGCGTGCTAATTAAAAATAGCCATATGGATGTTACTAAGAATAGTATAAAAGTCATGCTAATAAGCCACCTAATCTATCAGCTACAGAAAGATCGGYAACATAGATAGCATATACATTAAAAATAAAAGGATATTGTTGAAGAAACAAAATCATTGTCGGCTGATGACAATACTTTACAGGAAACGTGAGGAATCTTTTGACAAAATAATAACAAAAATTTTCCTAGTCTGAAGAATCTTTCTTGAGTATTCTTTTGAAAACAAAAGATTAATAAAAAGAAAATTTATTAATTGACTAGTAATCTTCTATTATCAAATTACCCAAGTCCAATACGAAAACAATGGCCCATTATTATTTGGGCCTCGAGAAAAACGGGCCACTAGAGATATGGGCTTGTGCCAAATATTTGCCCAAAACTCAAGCTTGACCCGACTAGACAGCCACAGAAGAATGTAACCTCATAGCCATGAGTAAACCCCTGAACTGTGGGCTTCTATAATTACACACACTTGTAACCCCTAAGACGTGATGATATGGTAAATTGTAACKCCCTAGTAATTTTATGTAACTTCCCTATATTCATTGAAATGAGTAAATTGTACTATTTTATCTTATTCGAATGTCTCGAGCACAGAATATTCTTGAAAATATTGACAATGACTCGCTGCGACAACAGCAAACAAGCTCAGGTTGCGGTGGTCACGGTGCCTTTTCCGKCACAGGGACACCTCAATCGGCTCCTGCAACTCTCTTGCTTAATATCTTCGTATGGAATTTCTGTTCATTATGTSGCTTCTGTCATCCATAGCCAACAAGTCAGACTCCGTGCCAATGGTTTAGACCCCCTGGATATAGCCAAACTTCATCTCCATGAACTTCCCACCCCTACATTTGATTCTCCCCCTCCTAACCCCAATGCCTCCGACAAATTCCCTGCACAGCTCCAACCATCCTGGGAGGCCTCAATGCAATTACGTCAACCCGTCGCTCAGATCTTACGCGACATTTCCTCAAAATCCACGAAAATTAATCGTTATTAATGACCCTCTCATAGGCTTTATTGTTCAGGATGTTGCTGCAATGCCGAATGCAGAATGCTATGCATTCAAYTGCTTTTCAGCATTTACTCATTTCTTCTTAGAGTGGGAAGCCCTGGGAAAACCACTGGAAATTGAGGTTTGCTGCACTAAAGAGCAATCCTTGATTGCATTTATTTCGGATGAGGCCAAGAAGTTCTTTGCAACTTAAGCTAAGTACTACAAGAAGGTTGAGGCGAGAGACATCTATAACACGTCGAGATTAATTGAAGGCACGTTTATGGATCTTCTTGCTCGAGAAGAAATAAGTGGGAACAGAGAGCAATGGGCAATTGGACCTATATTCCCGCTAAAATTGAGCTCCTTTAATCACAACACACATAGCAGACACAAGTGCCTAGTGTGGCTTGACAAACAAGAACGGAAATCTGTTATGTTTGTTTCATTCGGAGCTACAACTTCAGTGTCAGATGAGCAGATCAAAGAGCTTGTGATAGGGTTGGAACAAAGCCAATAAAAGTTCATTTGAGTAATTAGAGATGCCGATAGGGGCAACATTTTCACTGGAGGAGATAGAAAAGTTGAATTGCCAAAAGGGTTCGAAAAAAGAGTGGAAGGCTTCGGAATGGTGGTAAGAGATTGGGCACCCCAAGTAGAGATCCTGGCCACCCATCAACAGGTGGTTTTATGAGTCACTGTGGCTGGAACTCATGCATGGAGAGCATTACTATGGGAGTAGCAATTGCGGCATGGCCAATGCATTCTGATCAACCAAGGAACAGTGTTCTGATAACAGAAATCTTGAAACTAGGTCTGCTTGTTAAGGAATTGSCGGACTCTGAGGAGCTTGTGACTTCGAGTAGGATTGAAAATGCAGTGAAGAGGCTGATGGCTACTGAAGAAGGAGATGAGATAAGAGAAAGAGCAGAAGAGTTGGGAGCCGCCATTAGACTCTCAACAAAAGAAGGTGGTGTTTCTCGAAATGAACTGGACTCTTTTGTTTCCCACATCACTAGATAGATTTGCTTTACTGCACAACTGATTCCAATTTTTTCTTTTTTCTTTTTTGGGTCAAAAAATAAGAGCTCCACCGAGGTAGTGAGAGTCAAGTTTAAAGGTTCTATCTTAAAGCTGGAGTCTAGAACCAGATTCAACCGAGGGAGTAACTCTTGTACTCAATGCTCGAAGTGTATTTTATGTTATAGCATTTACCGTCATCTTCCTGAACTTTAACTGCATAACATGCTATGCATTTACAAGAAAATTCATAGGAGGCCTTGCAACTGTATCAACTCCTAAAAACCTAAATCATAAAAAGCACACAGCATTCACTGAAAAACACATTCGTGCAGGCTAGAGAACTAGAAGATCCACTTACCAAATAAAGAGATACGCACAAAACCACCAAAAATACCGTTATGGGCCGCTATTCCATAAGACTGGTAGAAAGAAAATAAAACAAAGTCATAATGAGAATCATCCTCACTATCATAGACTATCATCATGTGTTTCAAAGTAAACTTGTACACTTCTAAACATCAACCTTGAAGTAACTAAAATTTTCTATTTCTTCTTTTACTAAGCCAAAATAAATCTGAATGTTAGTTTATCATTTTCACATAAAATATAACTCTCAGATACTGAAGATCACGGAAGGACAGGAAGCTCCACTCTGTTGAATGTGAAGAAACTGACTCTTCCAGTAGGATYGACGTTACAGAATTTCAGAGGGCTGCCATCGCACTGTCTTTCAAGCTCTTCAATCTCTTCATTAGATGGTGGATGGCTACTATCAAAATAAAGTAATCCATTAACACTAWAAATATTAGCCGTAAAATGTCTTACGAGGAAAGCAAATAAGCCAGAGACAGTGACCCCTAGGATGGCATGGGACTGAGAGCATCATTCAATCCTCTCAAGTAGAAAATCTCTTCAAAGAGAAGAAATAGAAATATACAGAAAGAAAGGTAAAATTATCTACATAAAAAATATATCTCAACAGCTCTGCATCCACTTCTCCCCAAGCAAATTCAACTTATTACTGAAAACACATTGCATGAGATATTAAAAGGATTAAAAGATTGTAGGTGGATGCCAAATTTAGAGATATAATTGGATTAATTGATGAGGTGATCCATTCAATAAATATTCCTCATTGGGAATAGTAAGAAAAAGTCCTGTCCTCAGTTATTTCCCTCTACCCAAATTTCCTCCTTTAAGTTGTCACTTTTCTATTCATTAATACATCATGCTTTCCTCCTTCAAGAATCAGATTTCACTCTAAGGATCTACGCCCTTTACTAACCAAGTCTTGATTAGTTTGAGATACAAATTTTACAAAGAACATTTAGAGAAAACACAACAGATGCTGACATGTAAAATGTGCACGACAAAATATCTGAAACACTCATTTCTATTCTTGGCAAGTTTGCACTCTTGATAGTCAAACTGACAATCAAACAATCAAACATATTGTTAATTAGAGTTACCTTGCAAGGCAGAGAACAAAGGATGGACGATCCGGAGAAGACTTCTTAAACTTGCTATTAGGAAGGTAAACRTCGTATAATGGCCTAATTTGTTTAATTTGGATACGACTGAACAATTTAGTAAGGCAAATATTGCCTTCTGATTCTCCATCCACTTGTTCATTAAATTCTGACACGGCTTGAGGAGTAACGATATTAGCTTTAACATTCTTCATTCTCCAAGGGTTACCATGTCGACCAACAATATATCCAAGAGATTTCAGGCACTTATATACCTCAAAAGCTTCCCAACAACATCCATTCTTGTTGTCAAAAATGTAACAGTAAATATCCTTTAGGGGAAGAGGCAGGTCATCACCATCCAGAAAATGCAGAGCCCCAATTTCAGCCAAGTACCTACAAAAAGGAAAATTGGAGATGGTATTTTCATCTCATCTTACTCTCAGTCTAGTAGAATGATAGTATTACATCTTGCTTCTATATCTGTCTTACATCATATGCTTTTGAAGCGCAAGTTAGATCTCTCAAGCATTTACCACTATAGAAGTACTTAAATTATAAACACAATCTTAAAAAGCAATGAACTCCAGAAAAGAAAATCTTTAACGCATTGAGGAGAATTGAGCTAACCCCGTAATGGAAAATGAAAAAGAACTCATWACAGTGAGATAAGAAACACATACCAGACAATAGCAGAAAAGAAAATATGATGAATGAATCACATCACTTACAAAGTTTCTTCGATTAAGCAATAGATTTTGCCATTACGAATTACTCCAGTGGTCGTCCACAGTTTACCCTTCCTTTCGACCACCTCAGCCATTCCTAAACCATGAATCCAGCGTGCCTTTGATATACATTTCCTAAAAGGAGAAACACTCTCTACAATTTCAAACTTGGAAAATAATTATAAACCAACATTGGGAAGAAAAACATCAAGAGATTTTAAATACCTATCTTGCAACTTCAGAATGTCACCAGATGCGAAGAAATTTTCATCTTCATCTAAGTCCTGCAGCTTACCCTCAGAGTCGCTCGTTCCTTCTGAAAAACTAGGGTAATCACCATCTTCCATCACTCAAAAGACATCGAAATAGCAGAATCCAGACTCTTCGATAGGTATTTACAAATTTCTTTGACTAGTTGATTCTCTTCTAGCAGTGGCACTTCGATAATCAATGAGCAAATACAGTATAGAATAAGGACAAGTAGGTTTCCTTAAATTTTGCTCCACTTTTCTGGCACCATTAGCGGCAGGAGCAGGTATTTTTGGAGAGTGGTTGCTGACGCCTGCGGTAAAAGGATGGAGTGGAAGACTGACGTCAGGTGGGCAAGCTGGGTGCTTGAGATAGGGAGAAGAGAGAAAGCCCCTACTGAGTAGGCGGAGGAGCTGCTGGGAAACTGTTGCTCGCTACAGGAGGAGTTCGGTTAGGAAGACGAGTTGCAGCGGAAGAGAGATGAGAAAGTTGTCGCGCCCAACGTTTTATATCCGTTTACCTGCAGGGGTCTTGTTATAATTTTCTAAACTTGGGCGTTCTGTTGGCAGATCAATCTAACCTCAGGGTATGAAAAGGACAAGAAAATTGAAATTTTGAAATTTAAATTTGTAAAATATTTGTTACCTTAAGAAACTTTGATTAAAATGTTTTCCAGATTGGTGATTTTAAGATTTAAAAATTTTTCTTAAAAAGGAATTTAGATAATCTATTACCACACCTATCAGGTTCTATTGTACATTTTAATTTAAATTTCAAAGCAAAATACAAAATATATGCTTTCTTCACACATCATAGTCGACTACAATCAAGGTAGAGTCCAAGGGAAAAGGGACCAGATCATCAAGAAATTCAAGAAAATCCATAGCCACCATACTCTCTCTATGTTTTGAACCGAGAGTTCACTAACAGATGAACAAATGAAGGGAAGGATTCACTTGATGGATCCAGCGAATCGACATTTTAACAGACTTCGACTTAATGGTTTACAATGGACTTTAAAATTTCTTCACTCTTCTCTGCGATATCTTTTGAATGAAGGAGAAATTTCTTGAATTAAGAAAAAAAAAGTCATTTTTAGAATAAAGCTTTTCTTGAATGAAGAAGTAAAATAAATAACTTCTTATCCAAGAAGAGAAGACTTCCTGAATTAAAAACCAATCCAAATTAACCAAACTGGATTAACCTCTTCTAGGTCAACCCGGCAGACGGAGGGAGATTGAGAAAGAGAGACAAGCAACACAGCCATAGAGTTAAAATATCTTCAGTAACATCACAAGTATCCTGGGTTAAGAACCCAAGCAGAAATGCCGGGGGTCCGGAAGGAGTCGTCTGTTTCAACCGCTTTGTACAGTAGTTACACAAGTAAACTTATAGGTGAGTCACGTCATAGCCAAAATCTGTCACTTTACAAGCTTCGAGCTACCTTTTCGTATAAATCGTGAGGCCAGTTCCTGTTCAGATTGTTCGCAAGAAAGTTTGCAATCTGCAGTATGAAAATGTGCCCCATTAACAAGCTTCCAATGCATGACATTTTGCATATCCAGAAAGCAAAAACCATACTAAATGCATTACTTTCAGTCACGTTCAACGAAAAACTAGAAGAACGTATAAAACAAAAAGGAGAATATAAAATACATAAATGAAGTTGCAGATAAAATCCTCAAATATTATCATACACTATGAGAACCCAAGAAGTGTAAAGAAAAAAGAAAAACTGATGAACCATTTCAATTACGTTCATTATTTATAATCATGAGTGTCCTTCCAGACACATCCGATTAACAGACTCTCAGTTAAAATTAAGATTTGAGTAAATCTATATGTCAGATTTAATGTTGTGAATACGAAATTTCCTAGGACCCACCAATACCAAACAAAATAAACTTGAAAAAATCTTCAAGAGAAGAGATGAAGTCTTTATCTAACAAGCAATAGAAGTGTGACTACCCGTAGCTAAATGGGCCCTTCATGCTTAAAATTTGAAGGACAGTACTTCATATTCATCTCTTCTCTTGAAGATAACGTAGAATCAATTGATTGCCTTATTAGTTTTAGGGGCTAAGGAAAGCCCATAAAAGATCTCCTTACATTTTAGATTAGMTATGTAAATCTAACTAAATAGACAACACATAGTTAAAGAAAACACTAGAAGTATTGGGAAATGAATGTAGACAAACTAAACAAATAGAAAGAGACTATTATATATGTATATCATAAGTATACCTTTGTCCTCAAGGCACGAAGTGAACCATCTGTATCTGTAACATTGTCCAAACAATGCAGAGCAACCCTTAGAAGGTCGGGCACACAAGCTTGAACATGGGGAGATAAACTATTGAAAACATCAGAGGCAAAATCTGGAGCTCTTGGATCAAGGGGGAGAAATGGAAGTTTTGCAACTTCCCTTAAAGCATCTAAACATTGTCCCATCCTTGACAGCATATGCACACCCAATATTGCTTCAAGTTGTCTTAACACAGTTTGCTGCTCCATCACACTCTGTCTCTCTTGAGGGCTGCATAAAAGGTTTATTACATGTCCAAAGGATCATTAACGAGGTTATGTCCAGGTATTTACCAAGTATCATGATCGCAGGCAAAGCCAGTAGAAACATGTAAATATATTCATTCAGAAGAATGGAAGCAAAATGTGTTTTCCTCTCCGACGACAATGTCATAGTTCTTTTCCAAGGTAAAATTTGTATGACACGATACCAAATGAAGAACACGAATAGTAAGATGTTGCTTTCATGTTTTCCTAAAAACTTTAACAAATGCCAGACTCCAATTACTGCAGAAAAAAGAAATATCTCGAATCTGGTAGTCAGAGGCATTACATATATTTCGTTATTTAAGCTCTCATCTCTATGTTTGATTTAGAGAAAAACAAGAAATGAAAAGCTCAAAGGCCAATTTACAATACCTGATTTCAGGGTAATATTTATACATTTCCAAAATCTCATTCCCCGATTGAATGAGCCCCGAAGTCCTGCTCTCACCATCCAATGTACCACGTGATAGGGCACAAATTGCTTCAGAGAGACATTTATTGATTGTATCCAGTGCTGCAGAAAAGGCCCCGACTCTCTTGTGAATCTCAATAGACTGTGTTTGATGATGAAAGCACAAAGTCAGGCTTCAAACAAACAGGAYGTAAAATCAAAATTTGGAAGAGCAACCACAAATGACATATCTCAAGAAGAAGAAAGAGGCATAACGTGCAAAAGCAAGGTATTTAAGGAAKACGYATGATGTCAGCAAGACATTTCTCGTYGGCTTTTGATATACAGATCACAGCTTCATTACTGAGGATACCTTAGCCTATTTCTTTTTACTTTAACTAGAGTTCAGTTTGGACTAGTGATCTTCTCGTCTCTGTACATATTAAGAGCAAAGCATTGGGAAGGCCAAACTTAACATCTATACCCAGGGGTGTGAAGTCAAATTCAGATCAGACAGAATAAAGATCAGCCTGCTATACTTATTTCTCATGTCAGATGGTAAACAACATTCATAGACAAGATCTAGGGATCTAGATCCAGCAAACACAGAAACWGCTCTTGATAGTTCACAGAATAAGAAAACGAGGGAATCATAAGAAGAAAACAAGGGAAAAAGTAGTACTTTATCATACAGTCCAGTATCACAACACTGTTGAGCCGCTTCAAGCAGAAACTGTTGTCTAGTCTTTGCATCTAACAGAAACCTTCCTAGTTGACCTTCTTGGCCATCACCCCTAGGTCCAAGTAGAAGATAAATGCCACCATCGTGTAACAAAAGCTCTGTAAGAAGTTGCTTTAACATCAAAGCCTTTTGCCGTTGCTGATCCATGTTACCTCTACCAGTCCATGATATCTCCCCACCACCCACAGCTKCAGCAGCCTGTGCATAATATTCCAGTGCCATTGGCAGGTCATTATTACGTAAATAAGCAGATCCATACTGCCTTATTATGCTAGAAACCTCAGCAAAAGCATCCATTACTGCATGCATTTGCACGGAACCAGCACCTTCAGAAAGGACCCCACAGTCAGCTAACACAATTGATATGTGGACAGAGTCAATGCCATATCCTTCATCCCCCATATCCTTTGACAGAAAGAGGACAGCCGGAAGCAGCTGAATGCTCAAAAGAAGAACATATGGATACACCAGAGGATCCTTTCCATTCTTTGTATAATATGAAGGCTCAAACTTATTTAGGTACATCTGTAAATCATCCAACGTGTAAGGTGGAAATCCATCATTCACAACAGCAGAAGATGATCCATCAGAGTAATCACGGATAGCCGACAATTTGAACCACAGGAAATCCTCAATGGTATTGAAAAGTGTAGGTTGTTCTCTAAGAATCCGATCAATGAGCCTGCGAGAACCAGAAATGATGGCATACAGGAGCAACTTTTTTTTGTCATATGAAGCTCGACCTACTCTATCACCCATCCTTAGCAATTTTTCACACTCTTCTGAGGCAGTAGCTACAGTTTTTGATGATACCATGCCTTCGGAGGCAATCCAGTCTGCAAGCTGTCAAGGTTCAGAGTAAAATTACACATACAAGCAAATATGGTAGTGCCTGGAAACAAATGAACCAAAATGAGTACCAGTGGAGCAAACTGGTGTGCAACACGAGACGATTGGGCAACCTCTCTTGCTTTATCGTAATACCCGGTTCTCAAGCAAAAGTATATCTGCAAAAAACTGGGTAGTTTAGCAACAAGTACATGAGCTACTTCCACAGGTTGTATGCAGCAGTTTCTAATCTTATAATCACAATGAAACATTTCAAGAAAGATTAACAAATCAGTCYCTAATATAACTATTTGACAAGCACTTCTCTATCTCTAACGTTAATAGATAAAGCAACAGATCAGAGATGGAAAAAAATTCAAACGAATTCCAAGAATGAGTCAAGCAAAGCATGCACAAAAGAGAAATATGTCCAAAGGCTTCTACTGGGAACAAACCTCAGAAAATAACATGGGAACAAAATGAAGACTTGATTGGACTAGCAAAACTCAAAATGGGTAGAAAGTTTACCTCAGAATTATACGAATAAAAGGATGTGAATGAACCAACTATACCCAGAGTAACTATATGTTAACAAGTAGATACAGAGATAAAATATGAGTTATAATGATAATATTATTTTAATAGTTCATAGGAACATCGTTAGACTTTGCATGGATGTTTTAAGCAACATTCTATGATCAGAGAGTATATTGAAAACCTGTTGCCAAGTGGTATCAAGAGGAGGCTGCCTACGGACATCATCGGCATCAAAATCAAGAACTCCATAATCTCTTAAACGGATCTGCGTAGAAGAGATTAACAAGCTTCAATTAAAATTCTCAAGATATAAATCCTTCTGATTGCAACTCCCGCAGACTAGATAACTATGAAGTATGAAAGCCAAACCCTGAGAAAGGCACGGATTCTCTGCAAATTATCCACAGCTCCACCAAGCGAAGCCTACATTAAACAGCATGTAAGCTATGGAACAGATGACTTCCATGAAAACTTTGACACCAAATGATGAATCCTACTAAACTTGAAAACATAAAAACCTTCAAAATGTGACCAAATTGGGCAGAGGTTGCAAGAAGTTTCTTTTGACTAGACAAATTAAAGCACCATTTAGTGTTCAATGCATAAATTACACTCCTCTTAAATAGCTTAAGCTTCTAGGTATGAAGGTAATTTGAACAGCAGAWACAACTAGCAAACTATCATTAGGAGAATGAGATAGGACTTTGAAAAAAGTGATCAATATTCAAATAAAATGAAGACAAGAAATGTTGAAAGGATCACTTGGGAATTGCGATACCATGGTCTCATGGGGCCACCAGCCTCCACAGCCAACGTACCTTCAACTCCACTGGGGTTCCTTATCAATGAATCAATAAAAGCAAAGACAAAATATCAAATTTAAGCAATGCACTACCTGTGCAGGATGACTTTGTATTGTATCATTGACATACTTCTCATGACCCCATTCAAGGTGCCGTCTAGCCCCCAATATTAATGACATCTTCCTTGAAACATTTCGTGGCCCAGCTGAATCCTCCCACGTC
Organism: Rhazya stricta; assembly: GCA_001752375.1. Lineage (NCBI taxonomy): Eukaryota > Viridiplantae > Streptophyta > Magnoliopsida > Gentianales > Apocynaceae > Rhazya > Rhazya stricta. The sequence goes on along the minus strand of MEJB01000007.1, from coordinate 4,249,361 downwards.
ATATTCTGTCCAGATATTTAGTTAATAATTCTAATGAAACTATCAACTCAAGAGAGCTTACCATAGGAAAATAAAGGGGTAGCAGACTGCACATTCAATTACAACTTGTATATAAATTTGTAAGCAGATAAATGTCTTTTGTATCAACCACCATTTTGATTCATGATMAGATCTTCAATTATTTAAAAATAAAAATAAAAAATTTTTAAAAAGTCAGGCTAGAATATATTATGCCAGTATTTTCTGCATACCAGAAGCAGGTGCCATATTTTCTTCATGCTAACAGATTTCCCACCAGATGTATCAAGGCCTAAACTCTCATATGCATGCTTGAAAGCTGTTGCAGGCTACCAAAGCAAAATCAAACATTAATTGATCATAAACATGACCATTGTTTACTCCAAATACACATAAAAGCAGAATGAGAAACCATAATTACCAAGAATAATGAACTTGCATATTAAGGAAAGAGATGAAGTGTTAACATAGAAAGCATAATAAAAACTGCCTGTGCTACTCAGAGCTAAAATGATACAATCATTGATACATCAAAATATTACGAATACTATTTAAGCAATGACAAGATGTCTTACAAGCTTTGCTGTCCAGAACAGGGAAAAAAAAGTAATACATATTCAATGAGATATGTAGTGAATTACAAATTAACTAGGCCTTACTTTGAAGGGCAAGCAATTTCCCCTGGCATTGTTAAGATCCTTCACAACCTCACCATAAGCTGCAGCTTTTTTCTCAAGCATGGATTTATTAGCCAATGGTGCAAGTTCCCTGCTATATGCCCCAGATGAGACCCGCTGACTGGAAGTTACAGGAACTATTTGACCCTGATGAGTGGCAGCAGCACTTGAATCCATAATATTGGTTCTAGGAAACCTAGAAATTCGGCTGAGACTTTGAAGGAAGTCTCGTTTTTCCTTTTGCCAGTCCTCCTGAGGAGACAATTTCCAAGAATATTAAGAAGAATAGCACACAAGTTATTCATAATTCAATAAGATCCTTAGGGCAATCTGGTAACAATGAACCATTTAAAGTAAAAAAACAGATGCTTACTCTCATTACAGTATATAAGTGAGTAGCAAAGTTCATACCTTACTGTTGACCTTAGTATAAGAGGAGAAGTAAATACTTAAGACATAATTCGAGATCATTTAGAAGCATTTACCTCCAGAACTGTCATCATATAATCGCTAAAACTTCTTAGGTTATCCTTCTGTGCTTCCTGTACAGCTGAGACCATAGCCATTTCATGGACCTGCAGTACGTGCATTTGAGTATAAAATGACCCAACAACCTTAGAGGCTCATAAAAACCATATACCAACAAAAAAGAGAGRTACAGAAAATCCATAGAATTTGGTGAGTAATTTTGACTACGATGCTTAAGAAACACAAGAMGCAAATTGCAGAATTGCAAAAATTGTATACCCTAAGTTCTGCAAAAATAAGAAGTATACCTCTATAGGTCTTTCTATGAAGTCCATTCAATAATTTATAGCAATATGCGGATTCATCTGAAGTGCAATGTAATAATTTAGAGACAGGACTCTCAACTTTGAATTGAAGGTCTCAGTTCAACAAAAGGTGAAAAACGTCCAAAACTACAAGAGAAACAAAGTTTAGCAAGGTTCACGTAAACGTCAACTAACTGCACCGAAACTCATCTGATTTGGTAATCTGAAGGTTGCAAAATATTAAGAAAATTAATCAATATAACCATTCCCAAGTTTTATGACTGATGTATGTTAAAATGAACTTTAATGGAATCAGATACTACAGTAGAACTAGAGCTAAGGCATCAAGGACTTAATTTCGATTCTCTTGCATTCTTCTGTATCTTATGTCAGCAGAATACCAACAAGCATACAATTTTAATGACTACAATGGTCTGCCTACTTTCAAAAGCATTATAAACACGGAAAAGTTAAATTCCCTCTATTACCACCACTAACTATTAAAGGGGAATGCCCAAAGTAAAGAAGTTTTTAGTTGGACGAAAAGAAGAGTATGCCTGAGGGCTAAAATCCTGCAAGGCAGAAATCGCTCGCTTTCTATCGGAGCATTAAATATGTTATATGCATGAGGCTTTTTTCATACATTCACATTCTAAGGGACATATAACATCATTCTGCCTCATCAATGTTGAGAGGCTAGCGTCCCTACAAGTAATGGTATCCCTTCATCTAGTTGTTTCATAACAACATGAAGTGTGCGCTTCCAAAAGCACAATTTAGATTATTCCATTTATCAGCATTGTGAAAAGCAGTGTAGTCAGAAGAGGGAAATTTACCTGTTGCAAATACTCTTCAACAGTTGTTGCCTCCGCAGGGAAAACATCTTCAAATGTTGTCTTCAGAAGAAAATAACAAACGAATACAATAAAAATCACGAACTTATATTATTATTAAAAGGTTTCATAAAGACAGAGAGCTAGACACAATTTCATGAACCAAATATGACAAATTTCTTATAATTGGATTTATGGGTTGAATTTTGTTGAAAATAAAAATATATAAATCGTAGCACACCCTAGGTGCCTCTTGTTACATGATAATTACCTTTGAGAAACAATACGACTTAAATACACAGAACAAATATCAATTAAATCAACCAAAAGCTGAAGAAACATATCAGTTTAGCCTTCAATTACAAGTTTTACAATAAGATATATCAGTCCACCTTTCAATTATTGTCACTTAAAGAAGAGTACGAAAACCAATAATGTCATTTGTTATATTAGAGATATTGCCAAATGGGAGATTCTATATTCACAGCATAAAAGAGAAGAAACTATTTTTGTTTAACAACAAATGGACTTCCAAATCATAAATGATATGTGAGGTTTAAATATTTCAGAAGAGAGTGACAAAGAGTCATGCTTATAAATCCGAAATTGGTCCCAATGAGATATCATAATCAAACACCCTTGCCTTTGCAAAAGAGTCTAAAGACCACAGATTGCATTATCAAACATATTCACGTAATAAGACCTACATATTTTTTCTCATATAAATTGTTCAAAAATAACCTAAATATTATAACAGGAATGACAAATACATAATTCTCAATGAAAATGACAATATTATTCTTGTGTCTTTAAATTACATCTAAACTGCTAACTTGTGTCATCCTATATACCTCAAAAGAAACTGCTTCCTTCATCAATTTCAAAGTACATAAATTTAACAAATATCTAGGATGATAGACTCTCTCTACCTTTAACTCGAATGACTTGAGATCACGAGCAAGTTGCTCCGCGTTTATCCCTTCACGGGCTAATAACCTAATATTCAAGAGGAAACAAAAAGAAAAAGGAATATAAGGCGTTCATGAGTAAATATACATGGTTTAATAAATTACCACCAACCTTTGCACCATACAAAAAGGATAAAGAACTACCTAGTGGCAGCAATCGATTGAGAAGGAGCTTCAGTTCTAACCGTCTTTGCTTTGAGCTTCTTCGACAAAGCTTCTAGTTGATCCAAATTCCTCTAGAATTCAACCACAGAAAAGTTTAAACGAAAAAAGAAGACCATGACACGAACTTGCACTAATAAACAATTAAAAATAAAACGATTACAGCTCCAAGCATTCAGTATATAACAACTGATATCGCCACTTGATTTCATCCTTAAAGCATTTACCCCCCAGAACCATAAAAAGTGGGGAAAAAAAAAAAACAATTTTCCTTTTCAATAGTTTCATTTTTTTTCCAATAAAATTTTGAAAAACCTGAAGAGGAGGGAACTGAGTAGAAGGTGCAGCTTGCTCGAGAAGCTTCGAGGATGAATGCAGAAGATCGCTCCAGCTACCCATGTCTGCATCATTCGCCATTTTCTCCCACTGCTACTTCGGAGTGTGGGCAGCGCCGAGAATASTGTAGTCCCGAGGAGGGAGAAATTTGTTCTGCTTTCCTCTTTTTCTAGCGTTTTTGTTTTTGGAGGTTAATTGGGAAGCCCTAAATTCAGAGCGGGTAAAGTTTGACGTTGTGATCATATGTAAACAGACGCACCCCGTTATGGTGAGCGCTTTTTTGGATCAAATTTGGAGTACAATTCTGATTTTTCAAATAAATAAAAATAGATCACTATTGTAGTAAAATAATGCTTTATTTAAACTGTAGTTTTAAGTTAAATTAAGAATTAAAGTAATTAATTAATTACTAYAAACATTATCAAATTTCAATAGAATATATGTAAAGTAACAAAAACCTTCATTAAAAATTACATGTAATATTTAATTTTGATGGGATATGAAAACATTCAGATTATAGGAAATAAAATTCACCAAATAAGATGTTTAACGCTTATATTGCAATAACTCTTTCTTTTATTGAACGACGCTTGTTATAATAAATTATACCGTTAAATAAATATATAATTGTAACTTTTTGTTAATATAATAATCATATAATTTATATCTTTCTCTAGTTTCAATAATTCTTAAGTTTTTAATAGTAGTAAAGATTTTAGTCAAATTCAAATTCGTTATTAGGGAGAACTCAAGCGCTGATCACATTGTTAGCAGTTAATCACAAATTAAGTACATTTTAGAAACAAAATATAATTAAGAAATTCAGAGTACTACTAGATAAAACAAAACTCTGGAATTCCGAAGAACAGTGAAGGCGCAGCTTTGCGAGTCCAATTGAAGTGGCGGTCTCCCTGTAGTGGCTAGCACACAGCATTATGCGGCGATTTAGCAGCGTTGTGAAACAGGGACGCAAAGCTGTTCAAGACTCTGATTTGTTTAAAATTTTGCAATCTGAACTTCACCACGAACTATCTTCCAATCGATTTCAGGTACCGTCCTGAAAGTCTTGCTATCTATAACAGAAATGATGTAATTAATTATTGTTTTTCTKGCTGTTTGTCTTCTTTTTGAAGTAAAGATTGAAGCTTGATCAGACCCTTCTTGATATATACTGTCTATTTTTGTTCCCATTAGTTTACTGGTCTTCCATGTTCATTTTTGCTTCAGTTCTTATTTTGACATGTATGCTTCCCATCTTCCCTTCATTTCCTGTTCAAATTTCCCTTCTGGCTTGCTTCTCTATAAGCTGCAATAGTATTTTCTTGGTTTTGGGGTGAGTGAAAGTAGAATGCAACAGTRTTTGGGAGTGAACATCTTAAGAAAAAGGGAAAAGATTTGCTTTATTTGGACATAATTATTTTGATAACACCTTTTATCTTCTTCCAAGTAAAGCTTTTGAAGTAACAAAATTTTGTATCGACCGTTGGAGATAATTGCCTCATTCCCTTTTGTCAGTTCTTCAAGAGAGCTTATATTAGGTTTTGCTGGCAATGTCATCCTCTAATGGCTGCTGGATAATCCCTCACGTTGTTGTTGCTTAAAACGTCAATGACCGTAATGAAAAAGGAAGATCTTTTGGTTTGCATCTATCTAGCAATTGAAATTCAAGTTTGGTTCTCATGATAAAGTTTTGGACATCAGATCGTGCTAAGTGTTTACCCAAAAGAGCTAAAGAGCTATAGTTGGGTCATCAATTCAGATTCAGAACTGTTTGCTTGTTCAAGGTTGCTACTTTAGGCCTGATGTTGATGTGAAYAGTTTCAGTTTCTGTTTTTTCCCTTTCATTGAATCAGAGAAAACCACGTATTCAAGTTATCACCTATACTTAYGCATTTGAGGTATCCTTTTTGTTTGTTACTTTATTATGCTGATCGTAGAGTAACCCCATTTAAGGAGATATACTTGCTCAAATTTCAAATGAAGATAATCAAGTTGGATATTTTTACTGATGTGTTAAAACGGACACAGTGTGATAAAAGTGGTTCTGCTGGAGATTTTGTTCTAGAATGGGATTCACTGCAAACCCAAGATGTGCTTTTGCGAAAGAAATGTGAGTCAGGTGAGGAAGTTGCTGTTTCAGCTTTATTAGGAGAGGAGAATGTTGAGCTTAGAGATGGCGACTTCATCAGGGAATTTTCAATGAAAGTATGCATCAAGAAGCCTGGCTTGAGCTCCATCTTGCAGTTTGATTGTGAAGCTTCTAGGACGGGTGCTGGCAATTATGGCCTTGACATTCAGAATGTCTATTACATCCAATCTACATCAACCTTCAGTTCTTATACCTATAAAGGTCCTTTATTCAGGTAATCTACCTCTATCTGGACACTCTTTTTGTTTGGTTCATCATGCCAGAATCAGAAAAAGGAACAAATAATAACTCTAATAGTGATGAATCTTTCATATCAATCAGCATCTCTTTCTATCTTCTCCAAGGATCCAACGCTCTTTTCCAATGTTGTTCAACTGCTTATTTGAAGATGTATGGTGGATAACAAGACTACCTTTTCTATTGCACCTGTCTTTTGCAAGAAAGGAAGAGAGAAATATTGAAAAAATGAAAAACTACTATTAGCTCATCCTGGTCGACATGTTTAATCGATCTTTTGCATAGTAAGACTTTGTGCACTGAACTATAATTAATGCTCTGAGTTTCTACTTCTGCATGTTAAGTGTTGGAAGTCACGTCTCTGGAAGTGCACCTGCCCTACAATTATTAGTATCAATAATGTTGTAGTTAATAGGATTACGGAAAAACAACTACATTCTATGAATTTTTTTACAAGGTTGGACGAACAGAAGCATAGGGTTTTCTTTTTATATATTAAAAAAAAAAAACTAAAAAAGATGCTCAACTGTGATTTGCAGACGCAATGTTAGTTTTGTTGTTTATGTATTTTGACACTGATGTTTAAAGGTTATATCTGATATTCTTAAGAATGTTTATAGTGATACCTTTCTGTCAAAACGAAATTTAAAAGTCAAGACAAGCTTTGTGTGCTTTGTGGTTAGGTTATATGCAGAAGAATAGATTCTTGCCTATACCATTRCAAATGAAATGGCAAAACTAGCTATCCTGTTGTATATTACATGAACTTTTACTCAAACCTTGAATAGCTACGTGGGTTTTGACCTCAACTAAACTAGAGGCATAATTCAATTGCCTGGTTATCATACAAGCCAAAACTTTGCTGTGTAAGACGCAAATTGTATTCTTTGGTGTGGAAGAAAAGGCAGAAGGTGGGTGGGTGCTGTATCTTCTTCTTTCTTGTTAATGTTGGAGTGGTTAAACTCCTCTTGATGGGACTATGTCATAACTCCAGATGAAGGAAAACTAGAGATCATGTGAATTACACGTTGCAGCATTTATCTTCTTTCGAGTTCATAATAACTTGTTGGCATTATTCTTGTAGAGATTTGGACCCTCAATTGCAAGATGAGCTTAAGCGATATCTAGAAGCACGGGGTATTGGAGAAAGTCTGACAAACTTTCTTATTTGCCACCTACACAAGAAGGAGCAGAATCAGTATGTGAATTGGTTACTAAAGTTGAAAGCTATGATGGCAGAGGAGGAGGAGGAGTGATGCAGAGGAAGCTGGTTGTGGAAGTTTATCCAAATGATACTTGAATAAGTCTTACTAGCTACCGAATCATTTCTACTGGAGAAAAGATATGCATTCCGTCATTCAAAATGTTTTGCCAGTTTCTGCTTACTTCCTTAGATTTCCATAGGAATTTGGTTGGCAACTGAATAGAACATGACTTGCAGGCTGCAGCTAAGGAACTCAGAACAAGATCAGTGTCTGCCATGCTATTTTGCTCTCTCACCTCTATTTTTCTCCTCTTGCTTACTGATAAAACAGTTATTAGTGGGAAATTCCTCAATATTCTCGAGATATTGCTGCAAATGCAGATTTCATCTAACCATTCTTTGCAACGACAGTGTTTGGTTTTCCTCTTGGAACTTTTTGATAGGAAAAATTCTAATACAAAAATTAAGTGCAGGAAATCAAGAATCTGTACCAAGATAATGGAGTTTAAAGTTCATTTTATGCTGTTTTAGTCCACAAATAATCAGATAATTACTAATATGAACTATAACGATGGATGTATATAAGTAATTTATCAGTAAAGAAATTACATTTTTTGATAAATTAGACCAATAACTAATCTTAATCCCGAGAAAGCTTTGAAGAAATATAGATTAGTTTCTTGGAGAGAAATTTAGAATGGAGAAATTAAAATTATAAGGATATTTTTGTCAAATGCAGCATTGCGTTCWGTAAAAATTCTTKGCGGTTTAATAAACTCATTTTATATATCATTTTGGGGGTTGGATTCTGATATTTTAGGGTATTTTGGTCTTTATAACTGCTCTGATGTGGCAATTAGATCATTGCATGCTGTACACGTAGCCCGAATCTTTAMCCTTTTTCTCTTCTCCGTSTCGCCACCGCCCCACTAACACTTCGGTTTCTCTTCAATAAGCGTGCGCGTTCTTCTCAATTTTCTGTTCTATCTTCTCTAATATGCGGGCGTTCTTCCTCAGTGGGTTGAAGTTTTAAGTTTCTCGAGATTGAATCAGTGTGTTGCAGAGATCAGTGTGGCTGTGCAGCGTATGCTTCTCTAATCTTTTATTTCAAGAGCCAGAGTTTTTAGTGTTCTTTTYACTTTTGTTGTAGTGAGTTATTACCTTCCTCTAGCCTTTATATTTGGGTTCTCTTTCTTCGTCGGTTTAGTGTAGGYGTGCTTTGTATTTGTCTGCTTTCTAGTTTTGTTTTTCTTTGATTTGGGTATGTTCGATTTGATTGATTGTTTACTGTAACCATTTTTTCTGCTTGCTCTGTATTTTTCCCCTTCTCTTTGCCCTTTATTTTTTGGGTTATTTCCAGTTCTTGGGCTGTTTCTACATGTATGTATATAGGCAGACMGGAAATGTTAGAGAAATAAGTAGTGTCAATATGGTATTACTTGAACAGATTCCAGTAACTGGCATTTTGACTAAATTGCTTTTCTAACATCAAATTTCGGGTTTGCTGTGTTTTACATGTCTGGATGCTAGTATTGGTTTCTCATTTTCACTGATTGGCAAAGCTGGGACCTATGTTTTCTTGTAGGGCTCGATTTTGATATTGACACTGATTTTCGGCTTTCTACACCTCTTGAAAACACATGATTTTCCGTTTTCCCCGCTTTACTCCAGTACTGGGAAAAATAGTAAATTATTTTATTGGCCGCTCATGTCATTGAATTCAGATTATTGAATTGGAATCTCTACTTAATAGTTACTAGTTAGTGTTAAGGTGTAAGCGATTAGCTGAAATCTCTACTGACTAGACTACTTACAAGCTAGTTTTCAACTGACGCCATTGCRAGCTATTAGCTGAAATCTCRTACCATTCTAAGAATTGTGGATATGCAGTGGTACTATATTTGTTGGAAGTTCTACTATTGAGTTGTCTTGATTTATGTTAATCAAACTGCAGGAAGTTGTTTTCAAGGAATCTCAATTAGAGAAGATCATTTACTTCATATGGCAACTCTGGGAGGAATATGTGATTCCCTTTCTTCATCATCCCAGAACAGTCCTGAGATTGATGGCCTTGCTCGATTCGCTGTTGAGGAACACAACAAGAAAGAGGTGCTATTGTATTCCAAGTGCAGCTCTTATGCCTTCCTTTTTATGCCCATTTTTGCTCTCTAGAGATAGCTAAACCCTACTGCAATYGATTATGCTTTTAATTTCACAAATTTCTTAATGCTTGTGGAAAGTTTCTTGATTTTTGTTTCTTCTTCCCTGTACATGGCTACTTTTGACAGAATGCACTGCTTGAGTTCGCAAGGGTGATAAAAGCACAAGAGCAAGTTGTTGCTGGTACTTTGCACCATCTTACTCTTGAGGTAGTAGATGCTGGAAAAAAGAAACTATATGAAGCTAAGGTTTGGGTGAAACCTTGGATGAATTTTAAAGAACTACAAGAATTCAAGCATGTTGAGGATGTTCCAAACTTCACTCCATCAGATCTGGGTGTTAAGAAAGGTCTGAATCATATGGTGTATATGGTAACTCTGGATAATTTCTTACATTTGCACGGTTAGGAATCCATTGTGCATTAAAGATAGTTTTTGAGTTCTAGGCAATCATCAGAAGTGCCAAACTCATATCTGGAGTCGTTTTGAGGAAATTAAATGGAATTGACTAAAGTTTGGTCATTTAGGTGTTCCATTTCTGTATTTGACTAACTAACGTAATAGGGAGTTTTACTTTTGGGGTTCAAATAAGTTTATGAACATCTGATTATGGATATAACCGCCCTGGTTCCCTCTCTTTTCTGCGAAAGGCAGACCTCAATGTAAATTGCTCTCATGTCAGGAGATTCTATGTTATATTATCTAAGCTTTGGGGGTAAAATGCGTGCTTTTGTACAGGGTGTACATGTGCTAGGTTTGTGCACAGTACACTTACATTGTTAGTATTATTTTTTCCCTATTGCTCTTTATTTCTTGAATTTGATCTTGATTCTGAAAACAGTGTTTTAAAAACCTGCAATTCTGATATGGTCTTCTATTTGAACAGACGACCATGGTCCTGGATGGCGATCAATTCCAGTGCACGATCCAGTTGTCCAAGATGCAGCTAACCATGCTGTCAAGACCATCCAACAGAGATCTAACTCATTGTTTCCTTATGAGCTTCATGAGATAACTAATGCAAGTGCAGAGGTAGTACTTGAATTTCTGTCTGTGTTAATCGAAAATGTTGGTTACTGATTAGTCGTTCTCTTTTGTTTCTTTCTTCCTTTTCTTCTTCTCTTTTTGTTTTCTTTTGACCTCTGCAATTTTTTGTGCGAGAGTTTTGTCCTTTGAACAGCGGTTGCAGGTTTTTCTTTTGAGAACCCACAGTGCCTTATTCCTCCATATTTAAACTTAAACTGTGATCTTTACATTTGAAAGTTCAGAGTGAGGCAACTTCAAGTATGAGGGGATATGGTTGTAGACCTGACTTTACTATGTCATTGGATCAGTCTGTGAACATGCTACCAGCGCTGAACCTCCCTAAAAAATGTAGAGTAACGTGAACAGTTTCGATTTATAATTGAAGCACTGCATAGTTTTGTTATTCTAGTAGAGTTCAAGGCTGTATGTATCATTGCCCGAGTTACATGCCCATGTCGCTGAGTAACTGATTTTCCCCTTGGTACAGGTAACTGATGAATCCGCTAAGATCAATATGCATCTTAAACTCAAAAGGGGAGACAAAGAAGAGAAATTCAAGGTCGAGGTGCACAAAGACAACCAAGGCACCTTCAAGTTGAATCAGATGGTTCCAGACCATTCCTGAATCTAATAACCTTAGCAGGCATAGTATAGTGTAATGTGCTCGGGTGTTCATAAAACTGGGAGAGTTTAGTTAGCATGGAAAATTGCCCCCTCTCCTCACTTTCACCTAAACTATATAGCACTTATTTCGATTGGATTTGCGACTATTAACGTCATGTATACACTCTCCTTCCATCGTGCTCTATTTGCCTGTAATCTGAATCACGGTGTCTCTACGAAATTGAAGGCTGCCATTTTGGTTGAATAGCTCGAAGCTGTCAGGACTTGGCTGGTCCGTGACCTTTGCAATTCAACCTCTTGAAATAAAGGAATTGCTTTTAAATTTTGAAAAACTTTAAGCTCCCTCTCACTTCTATWAGTGTACAAACATTCAATTTTATCTTTTGTTTTTTTATCTAGTAATATAACCATTTCCAAATATTTTTCTTAAAATAAGCGCCTTTTATTTTGTAATTTTTTTAATCTAATAATATTAAAATGACTTTTGAATTTTTTTTTGTCTAATTTAAGAAGACTTTTCACTTTTTCATGCGTATTGGATGAGCGTGCAATCAAACGTGACGTCTTCTAAACCGTGTTGGGGTGGCGTAGGAAAGGTTGTTTTTATTTCTACTCAAAGGGAAGATTCCATAGGTTGGGCTGTCTCAACATTGGATAATCGATTAATTGCCTCAAATATTAATTATAAAAGCGTTTTAATCTTTCTTCTGGATATGAATTTTTTTATTTTTTTATTTTTTTTTTTTCTCTTGTATTTTAGTTAAGTATAATAGCGGATCTTGGGAGCTTGGGGGGGGGTTGATATTTATTTTTTTTTTTTAACTCTATTGTTCTTTTTAAATATTATTCATTGATACGTTATTAATTTGACATTATTAATATTCGGATTAATGTATGTGATTTGTCATCTAACCTATGGTTCGGACTACCAAGAAAAAAAGCCAAATAACCGCAACGTGCTTTGGACTTTTGAATGGATGCCCCACAAAGAAGCTGGATCCGGATCTGCCTCCCTTTTCGAGTTTATCCCCTTTTCTCGTTTTGGTGCCCCAAAAACTTGTTTCTTTTTTTTTTTGTTTTTTTTTTTTTTTTTTCTTTTTTTTTTTTTTCAAAAATTATTATAGCAAGATCTAAAATGAAAAAAAATATAAAAGACTTCGCTCTTCACGCACAAAGGTTTTAATATAAGTTTCTTCTTTTCTGCATTTTATGTTAGAGGCTAATCTTCTAGGTATTTTATTTTTCTTAAAAATTTTAAAAAAAACTTTTTTTATTTATAAAGTTATTTCATTAATATTTCCACTTTTTATCAGTATTATACTTTCGGAGATAACAAGATAAATAATCAAAAAAGCAACAACCAAAAAAAAGATTTATATTGGAGGTAGAACTACCCTATCTTTTTTTTTATTTAAAATCCTTGCCGCTCTTCCTCGGTTTGATATTTTAAAAATTTTTATTTATATAAAATCAAAAAATTATCTAACAAGACAATGTTTCAAAAGTATAACAAATAACAGTATCTCGTTGTTCGTTCTAGTCAATAAGTTTGAGATTGCATTGTCTGTCTGAATAAATCTGTATAGTATCTCTTCT
>MEJB01000007.1:4152273-4236574 GCA_001752375.1 Rhazya stricta | reverse complement strand
TTTTTTTTTTTTTCAAAATTATAGAATCTAAAATGAAAAAGTTCTTCACAAATTTAAAGTTTCTTCTTTCTGCATGTTAGAGCTAATCTTTCAGTATTTCTAAAATTAAAAACTATTTTAAGTTATTCTTCATTAATATTTCACTTTTCATCATAACTTCGAAAAGCCCAAAAAGATTATATTGGAGAAACTACCCTATTTTTTTTTTAAACTGCTCGTTAAAAATAAAAATTATCCTAAAGAAATGTTCAGTAACAAATAACATATCTCGTTGTCGTTGTCAAAAGTTGAGATTGGCACTGCCTGAATAGTCAACTTTTATTTATTTATTATGGAAATTAGGGGATGAAATGTATTTTAGATGGCTTTCTTGATTATTCAATTTCTTAACAATCGAGATGTACAATTCACTTATATTATGAAATCAATTTCTCCGYACAGATTTCTGAATATCTTGAATATTTTTATTTTTTATATCGACATTTGGACTTTTAATTCAATTGATTTGATTTTTTAAAAATATATATTAGGTATTTATCAAATCATGTCATATTTATCATGCATCTGGACTTAGTCGGAATTCGACCTCTCGATCTTTTGCGAGGAATCTCAACACTTGCCACTTGGACAATATCACATTGATCATATCTTGAATTTATAAATATATAATGATTTATTTTAGATATTTTATTTTTTAAATGTTTATTTTTCTAGACTTAAATTTCTCTTTGTGAATTGTTGAAAAAATATGCTTTTGAAATAAGTTATTTAAAATTTTAATTTTATTTTTAATAATATCAATAAGTTGAAAATTATTTAAAAGAATAACTGAAAAATCGTTTAAAATAACTTTTTAACTTAATTTTAAAAAAAATACTTATAAGTATTGAAAAACATGACTTAAATCTAGTTTATGATAGTGGATCAAAATAAGTTTGATTCCAAGTATCCACAATAGTTTATAATGGGTGGCTGATTCAAAAGCTATTTAAATGAAGTGTCAAAATCAATTTAAAAAAGATTGATTGAATTAACGAGTAAAAGTTTTTAAAAAATATTAAAATATATATTTATATTCTTAATCAAGAAATTCTTTTTAATTAAAGAGTCAAATAAAATTATATTTTGAATAAAAAATAGATGACATTTTAAATTAAAATATCATTCAAATAGAGGCGAAAAATTCATAGAAATTTATCCCTAGATAAGTAAAAGTCAAAGTCGATTGATATTTGCATTTAACGAAGAGAAAGAAGTTCCCCTCTAAGGACTTCTAATGGAATGCGTTGACCTCTTATCTTTCGTCTTTGAAATCATGCGTGGGGAAAATATGCCATAGTTCTGCCCATCATTTTCATTATCTTCRATCATCCTGTCGATGACTTGTGGATTAAGTCTAACAATAAATTATTATTATTATTATACAAATAGCTTAATTACAAAAATTTGTTTTTTAGGGTTATTTTTGTATTTTGAAAACAATATAATTGATGATCGTGTATATAGTAMATAGAACCCATGGCTATCATTTTCAACCCTTGGAGGTAAATGTTAAAATTTGGCAGGTCAAACTCACAATTTTAACTCCCTAAAATTTCCTAACGAAAAAATAAAATATAAAATATTTATTTATTTCGCCGTTGTTAAACAACCCAAGCTTTGGCAGTTTCATTCGGATTTATTCCAATTTCTAATTGCAACATCATAGTAAATCTTCATTTGACTTATATTTCGAGAGGAAGATTTGTGGTGTCAATGGGAAACGAGAGGCATCCAGGGAAGGAGAGGAATGGAATTTTAACTCTTATTTTTACACGGAATCGCACCTTAATTTCCCTTCCTTTCCTTTTTGGGAAAAGTTTCGAACTAATAACCAACAAAGTTAGGCAATAATATATATTTATATTTATTTATAAAAATACATACGAAAATATGTATTGTACCACATAATAATGTTATTCTTCTTTATTTTATTTTATTTTATCGCAAAATTTAAATTATGATTTCATGAAATATGAATTGAGATATAAGATTGATCTGAAATAAGAGTAGAGCTAAGAGGCGAGGAACGACAATCACCTTCTTAAAAATTTCTTATAATGTTTATACTTTTTAGATTTTATGTAGAATTTTTAACTTAAAAATATCATTTTATCTCTTAAAATATTATTTTTTACTTTTTTTCATTAAAATTAAATTTCTAAGACCATTCTTATCTAAAAAGACAAGGTGATAAGTCAGACTCATTTAGTGACGTATCCGAATATATTAAAATGAATATTCTAAAGAAAAAATTACTAAATAAGGAAAAAAAGAAACCCAGATGTACAGCCTGACAAAAGGGCCCAATAGTCTATACCGAGGTACTACGGGTTGCTAGATTCGGACCCGATTCGAAGTCCAAACAGGACTCTCTTCCCAAAGACCATTCCAACAGAAGAGGCTATGAAATTCACGAGTAAAAGTCCAAAAGCAAAGAACTAGTATATATTCCTACGCCCTACTGGTTCGCTCTCACATACTCTTCCACCCGCTCCCCTCCTAACCAGCAACAACCATTTCCCTCTTCTTTCCTCTCCATATGTTCGCCTGTGTGATCTAGTATAAGAGTAGGTAGTTAACACCTTTTGTTTCTGAGTTGAGGTTAAAAATGTCGATGAAGAATCTGTTAAAGGACTTCGATATTCCGGCGAAGCATCCGTCGGAAGAGGCCCAGAGGAACTGGAGAAATCTCGTCACTCTTGTCAGAAATAAACGTCGACGATTTCGTTATGGTCCGAATTTCGAGAAGCGTTCAGAAGCCAGAGAAAAATTGGAAAAACTCAGAGTAAGTTTTCATATCATTTTTATATTGCTTTCTTCTCTCTGTATAGTGTATTTCTTCAAGGATTTAATTCCATTGAGAGGAGGGAGGAAACGTAAAGTTGCTCAAGATAATCAACWCCGCGATTTTTAATTACCTATAAATCTACCAATGCATATTATTTTATAATCTCTGTTATCGTGTGATTAAATTTTCTCATAGTTATCGAAGGTTTTTGGGAGATGTTAGTTGAAAGAAAACCTACCGTTGCCTTTTTGCTGTGGGTATCATCCATCTGTACTTTAGAAAATGCAAAAGGCAAATGTTCTTGTCAGGGAAAGAAAAGTTTGCCTTTTCCTTTTTCCCTATCCCCTCGAATGCTGTTTTTTTACCGATTAAAACTGGAGAGTTTCTTTGTGATTTTCATTTTTTTAAGTCTTATAATTTCTATTCTAGAAAAATACTGGTATAGATTTTCTCTAAGTGAAAGAAGGTGTTTATCGTAGCTGAATTCTGACCCGAAAGCGCGTCTGCCCATTACTATCCTATGTTCTCCACTGTGGGTGGTACACGTTTTCTCCACCTCTATTATTCTGCGAGGTGGTGAGAAGATATAGGTGCCGCACATAGATACTAATATGTCTTGTATTGCGTATTTTCTTTTTTCTTTATTTAATTTGAAAGAAATGGCACTCCTTTGGTATTCAGCCTCAAAAGTAAGCACCTCCGTTTAGACCCCAAAAGTCCACACATATGGGAGGGCGGTCGTGGATTTGTTGAACCTTTGCTAAAATGTTCAACCCCCTTAACCATTTGTCTACCCCATGATTATTGGAGTTTAGTACTATTTCTAAATGGTAACACAATTATCACATCAACTTTGATTGATGCGATCAATATAAGAGTCGATTTCTCTTGATGTGGGAGAAATTTTATCACAAAACGGACTACCTTCCCATGAGATAAGATTTTTCCATGATGGTTAGGTTCATCGGGGTTCATCAGGATCGCGGGGGAAATTGCATTTCTCCAAATATTGGAGAAGCATGAGGGTGAAGTTCGAATTTTCTTGTATATTTTTCTTCATAGGTCTTTGATTGTATGAGTTAGTGTGTGCACACACACACACATATATATATATATACGCTATTTAGCTTTTAAGATTAAGAGGTGATATAATTGTAAGAGTATTAAGCCTGTAAGAAGATAAATTATCTAAAGAGAGATTATTCATTTAGGTAAATATCTTCTCTTCCGTTTGTGAAATATTTGGACTTTGATCAACATATTCAAATAAGGTGGATTTTTTGTAGCTCGGGCATTAAATAACCATTAGGAAATTGGTATTGACCTGCAATTTCTAATATAAAACTATAGTAGCTCTCTCTGAAAAGACCGGTGGTCTTCGTTTAATTAAAAAAGTAAATTTAGATCGGATCTGTTGTTAGAATTTTCAATCGCCGGAAAATGGAACCATTCTTTTTTAATTTTTAAAACGTGAAGAGGCCGGCGCTTAATTTTCTCAGCTGTAATCTTTTTTGTCATATACAATAGACAGAACCACGTGGGTCCCATAATGCAATCTACCTTTTTATGTATTTTTCCTTTCTTTTTCCGGAACGAGATTTCTTAGGAAACATAAATGGATCATRCCTCGATGCTCGTTTCTTTTTTATCCCATATATGGGACCTACTTTAAGTTGGATTTGTTGGTGGTAGTGGTTTCGGTGTTTCATTCTTTGTCCGGTACMCTTGGCAAGGTTGAATATGACCTGAWAATTTAAATATTAATACTATGTAGTAATGGCAAATCACGAAGTTTCGTCGAAATTTCCGGCGATTTTGACATGAGAAGTAATGGATATTTATAAACTGCAAGGAAATAAAGTACAACGCACATTTATAGWCACAGAGAAACATAAAGGACAATGACGGTGTTGGCAGTTACAAGCTGTTGCTGTTTTGGTCATCCAATTCGGGGCCCTGTATGATGTAATAATTCGAAGACCTAAAGTAAGGTTCGATTTTTAAGGTTTATTGGAAAGAATACTGAGGAACCACTGGGTTCAGATATACATGCTCGTTGTTTAAAATGGCTCATTAGGTTAGGACTAATATTTTGTTTCCAACGCAAATCTAAATTGGACAATGTTGAAGAATTGATAATCCTGAGAAAACTATGGCATAACAGTCAAAATTTGTAACCCATTTATTTGAACCGCCAAATATTGGCTTTAGTACTAGTAGAGATTACATAAAAATGGAACGTAGATTATTAAATCACAGAACATTAAAAGCAATAAACAGAACGGTAAGGAATGGTGAAGAAAAAGAGTGATCGTAACACAGGCGCTTTCCTTGTTTACTTATAAGTTATTGATGTGCCGGAGATATTTAGGCCGATATTGGTTAGAGGTGGTTATCACAAAATCTCCACGAAGCTTTTGCTAAATATTGCTTTCTGGCAACAATGATGTAAAAGAACGGTTTGAATCCTGATTGTTCATGACTAGGCTTTGTATCGTACTGTCCAGTCTTATAATATGAGGTTCAACTGATCCAATAGATGTAACCTGTTTTTCCTCTCAAGGTAAGCAACAGAAATCACCTAAATACTTGTTCTCATGTTCAAATGGTAAGAGTCTGCCGTTTCATCACATGCATAATTCTTAGTTAGCTCATGGCGCTCCTTTGAGAATCCTTAATCATGGGATATATTGCATTTACATTGTTAGAAGTTAGGAATGGCAGTACTAATTCCGGTTTTTGACCAAGCTAATTCTATGATATCTCTGTTTACCAGGAAAAAATACGGATTGGTTTTGTGGCTTATATGGCAGCACTCAAGTTCATCTATGGTATCTTTCTGGTTTAGTGATTGTCTATTCATGTTAGATTTAAAATGCTCTTGATATTTAATCCTCTTTTTGCTCTCCTTCTATGACTCACGCTCAACTTTTGTGCAGCTGCTGAGCATGGGAAAGATGAGCCCTTCGATGAGGGTGGGAAGGAAGGCATTCAAACAGGAGAAGATAAAAGAGCAGAAGAATATTTGGATGAAGAAGTAGAAGCAGACCTGCAAAAGGAACTTCCGGAAGAGGCTAGAGTTGCTGGTTTCCAAATTCACCCTGATAAACTAGCTTCTATTGTTGGTGCATATGACATCAAGACCTTTAGAAAGGTAAAAGGAGCTGAAGGACTTGCAACTAGGTTAAATGTCTCACTTGAAGAAGGAGTCAGATGCAGTGATGTTCCTGTCAGGAAAAGTATATATGGATCTAATACCTATACAGAGAAACCTTCTAAAAGTTTCTGGTTGTTTGTCTTGGAGGCTTTACAGGACCTGACACTGATGATCCTTATGGTTTGTGCTGTGGTCTCCATTGGCGTTGGACTTGCCACTGAGGGGTGGCCGAAAGGCATGTATGACGGTTTAGGCATAATACTTAGTATATTTTTGGTGGTGCTTGTGACAGCTATCAGTGACTACAGGCAATCTTTGCAGTTTAAGGATTTGGATAGAGAGAAGAAGAAGATTTTTGTACAGGTTACTAGAGATGGGTCCAGGCAGAAGGTTTCCATATTTGACTTGGTTGTTGGGGATATTGTTCATTTGTCCATTGGTGACCAAGTTCCTGCTGATGGAATTTTCATATCTGGATATAGCTTATTGATTGATCAATCAAGTTTGTCTGGTGAAAGTGTACCTGTAGGCATACATGAAAAGAGGCCATTTCTTCTAGCAGGAACAAAAGTGCAGGATGGGTCAGCGAAGATGCTTGTAACTACTGTTGGCATGAGAACTGAATGGGGTAAGTTGATGGAAACTCTGAGTGAAGGGGGAGAAGATGAGACCCCACTGCAGGTGAAGTTAAATGGTGTTGCTACAATCATTGGTAAGATAGGATTGACATTTGCTGTCGTTACCTTTGCAGTATTGGTTGTTAGATTTCTGGTGGAGAAAGCGATGCACCATCAATTTACTAAGTGGTCCTCCAATGATGCTCTGACACTTTTGAACTACTTTGCAACAGCAGTAACAATAATTGTTGTTGCAGTTCCAGAAGGATTACCACTGGCAGTGACATTAAGTCTTGCATTTGCGATGAAGAAACTGATGGATGACAAGGCATTGGTTAGACACCTTTCTGCATGTGAGACGATGGGTTCTGCCACTTGCATTTGCACAGACAAAACTGGGACATTAACGACAAACCATATGGTGGTGAGTAAGATATGGATACATGGTAAAGCTAAAGAGGTTCAAACTAATGGACATATAGATGCTATTAACTCGGACGTATCAGGAAGTGCAGTAAACATTCTCTTGCAGGCAATATTTCATAATACAAGTGCGGAGGTGGTGAAGGATAAAACTGGGAAGAGATCCATTTTGGGCACACCTACAGAATCAGCTTTGTTAGATTATGGACTGCAGATGGGGGGTGATTTCAATGACCAACGTCGGGAGAGCAAGTTACTCAAGGTTGAACCTTTCAATTCAGAGAAGAAAAGAATGTCTGTACTTGTTGGTCTCCCAGATGGTAAAGTTCGAGCCTTCTGCAAAGGTGCATCTGAGATAATACTCAAAATGTGCGATAGTGTAGTTGATGATGCTGGCGAAACCACTAGTCTGTCTGAAGAACAGGCAAGAGCTGTCATGGATGTMATTAATGCATTTGCCTGTGAAGCTTTACGTACTCTCTGCTTGGCTTTCAAGGACATTAATGATGGACACCATGAAAGCAGTATTCCTGATGGTGGCTATACATTGATTGCAATAGTGGGAATAAAGGATCCAGTTCGCCCTGGGGTAAAGGAAGCAGTTAAAACTTGTCTAAAAGCTGGAATCACTGTGCGAATGGTCACTGGTGATAATATTAACACTGCCAAAGCCATTGCCAAAGAATGTGGCATACTTTCTGATGATGACGGTATTGCAATAGAGGGTCCAGAATTTCGTACCAAGAATCCAGAGCAGATGAGGCAAATAATTCCTAGTATCCGGGTACATAATTAATAGATTGTATAATGCCTAGAAGTACATAAAATCCAGATTGATGATTTTCGATAATACATTGTCTGCAAATGCAGGTTATGGCTCGGTCATCACCAACAGACAAACATGTGCTTGTGAAGAATTTGAGAGGTATGAGGGAGGTTGTTGCAGTTACCGGTGATGGGACTAATGATGCTCCTGCTTTGCATGAGGCAGATATTGGACTTGCTATGGGTATAGAAGGAACAGAGGTTTGTTGATATTTTGTTGGACTCTGTCTTGAAAAGATACACACACAGTTCATCAAATTGAAAATGATCTTTCCAATTCCTACCAACTTAGATAGAAGGAACAGGAAAAACGTGGTGTTAAACTGCATTATCATTTAAAATTTGACTTTTAGCCCTGATTACTATCTTCTGAGGAAAAAAGAAGGTGCATTTTGACCTTCAGCATGATCAGTTGCATCGCATATAATTTTATCTTATATCTTCTACTTTTGCTKCTCTTCCTTATTCTCACTTTTACTGATTATATTTAGGTTGCAAAAGAAAGCGCTGATGTGATTGTACTGGATGACAATTTCACCACGATTGTAAATGTAGCTAAATGGGGACGTGCTGTATATATCAATATTCAAAAGTTTGTGCAGTTCCAACTTACAGTTAACATCGTTGCTCTCATGATTAATTTTGTCTCTGCTTGCATCACAGGTATAATCTTGAGAGCTGAGAGCTCCCTTTTTTGTTTTGATAATTTTCCTGGCAGGGCTTTCGTTGTATTAAGTATTACGAAGTTATAGTATTTAAATTACATGACACATGACATCTTTACTCAGAGTTGCAATATTCCTAAACAAGAAATCTTGATGTTTCCTTCCTTTGAAAATCTCAGGGTCTGCTCCTCTTACCGCTGTGCAGTTGCTCTGGGTCAACCTGATTATGGATACTTTAGGTGCACTTGCACTTGCCACAGAACCACCCCATGAAGGACTGATGAACAGGCCACCAGTAGGGAGAGACGTAAGTTTCATTACAACAACAATGTGGAGAAATATCATTGGTCAGAGTATTTATCAGCTGTCTGTCCTCCTAGTTTTCAACTTCCTCGGGAAGCAACTGTTGAATCTTGAAGGTTCAAATGCCACAATGATTCAAAATACATTTATCTTCAACACTTTTGTCTTCTGCCAGGTATGTACTTGCTAATATACATATTTACTTATTTTCTGGTCTTGTTTTATTAGTTCATTGCTTTGTTTATATCTGCATTATTTCTTTCGCTACAACCTTATCTTCTCCGGACAAATCTGTGAAACCCAAAAGACTGATGAGTAAAAAAGAGAATGAAAGAACCTACTTTTTTTTCAGAAAAGAAAAGAAAAAGAAGAGCTCATGGATGTTTTTCCTTTGCTTTAGCAACCAACACTTGCAATTGAACTTGAGGTTGAAATCAATGCTTGATAATTGTGAAACACGATGTAACTATACTTTCTTACTGTAGACCGACAAATTACTGATTTTTCTTTGTACTATTTTAGGTCTTCAACGAAATAAATAGCCGTGACATGGATAAGATTAATGTTTTCCGTAACATGTTTAGTAGCTGGGTATTTCTTGGCATCATTAGTGCTACAGTAGTATTCCAAGTTATTATAGTTGAATTCCTCGGCACTTTTGCAAGCACTGTTCCTCTAAGCTGGCAACTGTGGTTGTTAAGCATTTTAATCGGGGCTGTGAGTCTTCCTGTTGGAGTTATTTTGAAATTCATCCCTGTTGAAAATGCAAACAAGCACCATGAAGGTTATGACCTGCTGCCAAGTGGTCCAGACCTAGCATGAAGGATTGAAGGAACCAATATAGACGAAGTGTACCCAAGAATTGCTTATTTTTCAGTCTTTGTATAAATTGTCTGCATTGGAGGTCAGAGGATCAGGGATTACCAAGTTTTGAAGTTCAACTTTGAAGAAAAGAGGATAATATATTACCAAATTATATGCTGCAGTCTTGTAACAATATGCAGAAGCTACTTGCTAACTTCCTCCATTACCCACTTCAGATGTGAAAATCAGGTTAGTGACTTCTCAGATCGGCTGCTAATTCAGATACGCTAATCCTTCTCCTCTTACAATTGTTATTATATTGAAGAAGCCACCAGAATAATTTCCAGATATTTTGTGAACTGACATTTTCTGGAAGCTTTTCGTTCTTTCTAAATTTGGACATKGATGTTCTTGTGTGGCACTCTGAAAACTGAAAAGACAAAAAGGAAAAAAAGAATATTAGAAAAAGTAAAGAAAATAGGGTTGGAGGCTCGTTTCAGTCACGAGACTGTCCTTTTGATYTCCTGCATGTAACTTTCCATATACTGGGCTGTTTACCTTTGTGTTTCATTTACCTGGAAAACATGTATTTATTATGCCAAGTTTGGTCTTTGAAATGGAAATTTGAAAACTTTGTTGTTTGAAAGTGGACTTCTTTGCTATTGCTTTCTTGTTTCATCCGTCTTCGGTACATGTCAACCTTTTAGCATAGAAAAGCAAAGAGGTGCTCAGACGATTATGGACTGGGTTTTGTTTGGTATTTCTTGCTCCGCTAAGAAGAGAGCATGCAAACAGACCACTCCCCCCCCCCCCCCGGTCCCCGCCCAAAGATAACAGCTTGTAATTCCATGGACGCGAGCAGTTGGTTGAACAGACAAAGCACCATTGTACCAGCGAAAAAACACGAATGGTATAMTATATATTGAGTTGCATCCTAAYAAGAGTCTGATACAATTTCCTAATCCTGTATGCAATGGATGAATTACAACATTACAATGAAAACAATCTGTCCCCGTCTTTTTGTTYTCTCTCCGAGCTAGACCCTTCAGTCGAATCTTTCCCAAATTTGATTCTGAAATTTTCTTCTAGGGTAAAGAATATGAAGCAACCTTCACATAGGGAAAATAGGACTCTTGAGTCATTTGTATCTGCGCTTTGCTTCCCCATAAGCAACCACCCCCATAACAGTCATTGAATAGCCAGCAATCCCGACGAAGGTCACAGGATTGCGGAAGAGAAGAATTGAGATAACAACAGCCACTGCACCTTTTGCATTGCCTAAAACCTGGCAACATTCAGAAAGAAGAGGTTCAGAAATATACTTTATGGAGCTATAGACATACATCAATGCTATGAGGGAGAGAGACAGAGAAGGGAATCAACCTGGAGGGTTAATGCACTCGTGTGCTTAGTGACTAAGAAGTTGCATAAATTAGCTCCATAAGCCATTGTTGAGTTAATGAGAATAAGTATCCACATAAATCTATGTTTCACTGTAAGTGCGACTGTAACTTCCACGACATTTGGCTCCATTATGACTGCTGCAGGCAGTAAAACTATAACAGCAATTGGGGACATGTAAAGCATCAAATTCATGGAGTTCAACTTCTCCCTGAGACAAAGAACGAAAGTCCATAAGCTGACAAAGAACGAAAGTGAAGCGAAACAGTGCATAATTCCCTCATCCACATGGTGAAGCGAAACAGTTAGAGATTAAAGACAAGAAAAGGAACATGGCCAAACATGCGAAATATTGTATAATGGATAGCGGCTTAACCAAGCAATGTTCAGACTGACAAGCACAAAAAGAAGACTTTGGAGAAAGCTACTTCCAAATATAGATATAAGCTGTTGATTAAGGAATTGTTGTAGGATAAGAAAAAATTTACATATCCACCAGCAATGTACAATTTACAGGTTTTCCACTTCTGTTTCTCTTATCACATCTGAGCTTCAGATACAGGCTCTCTGCATTAGAAGGAAACAGGCAATACCAAATTTTCCTAGTTCAAGTCGAGGAAAACTTACTTTGTTCTACTCATTTTGGGCTGTCAGCAATTACCCAAGGTGATACTGAGAAGAATTTCAAGTAGTGTGTCGTTTCTCCTTGCTTTGTTTTTTGGGGAAGGAGGATATTGGAGGTTGAGGGTGAGGACAGGTTACATCAAATAACYAACTGMTTAGCAAGAAAAATGTTCTGATGTGTCGGAATCATTTTATGATCAATGATATTACCAGAACTAATAAATTCTGCTAAWCCAGACCCAATCCTATACTGCATCCTTTAGCAACAGATTTGTGTATTGGTTATGAAAGAAATAAATGGCAAAACTAATAATATCAAACATTAGGCTTGCATGTGAAGTTGCAACCATCATGATCATATCTGTAAGTGCATAGGTCTTCTTTGGGCTTTTTTTCTTCATCATTTCAAAATTGTTTCAGCAAGTCTAATGTGGTTTTTCTGTCATGACATGTTAAAAACAAAGCTTATATGACACTGCCAAGCAAAAGGCCTCACTGACACAACAGTAAAGAACATCTTTGGCTGGAAAAGCATATGCATTCCATTATAGAGAATACAAAGCAAAGCTAGAAGGTCATATATTGGAAGCAGCAGAGTGCTTACCCTTCTGAAGAGAGTAGAACCCCTTGAAGAACAGATTTGAAGGCTCTAGCAGCAGTTGCACCTATGCACATTATAAATCCATATAAATGGAAGCTTGGTTCACCCTGGCACCACAAAACATGTTGCATAGTTACAGTTCCACAAAATCCAAACCAGGCAATTGAGTCATTGACCTCCCATGTCTAAAAGACCAACAAGATCTGGATATTCCTGTTTGCTTCAACAAATGCAAGTTGACTGACCCCAAGCCAATGAAAACTGCTGGTTATTTTATCATTACATTTTCTATAGGTAATTATGCTGGTTATCTCAATTGCATGTTTTGCAGCACATCAAACCATGCTTCTAGGCAGACAGAGGTCTCTATTTCATATGATAAATGAAAACTAAAGAAGCAAATGGTGGCATATTGCTACTCATAGAACATGCAGGGCATCTAAAAATAATTAAAGCAAGCTGGGAGAGTTATATTTGCAAATGCAAACGGAATAAGATATTGACCAAATACATCAAAAAGCAGGCACTCCAAGTCTAGATCATTCTCAATCTGATTGGACACAAAAAAGTTTTAATATTTCAGCATGTACACGAAAGTATTTTGTTGCGTCGTGATCGAAAAAAAGACTCAAATGCCTCAATGAGCATGGGGAAGCATATTGCTGCTAGGTATAAGACGTTTTTAAGGGCCATAACACGTAAAAGATCTAGAAGATAAGAGAGTCGAGGAAAAGTTAACACATTATAGTCCAAAAACATGCAAAAGCGAGTATTTTGTCTCTAGATAAGTCTACTGGCTGAGCTTCATCTTGAAAAGTAAGCAACAGTTATACCATCTATGCATCTCCAATTGATTTACTCTAGTACACTTTGACTGGAGAATGGTAAAAGCACAGTATGCAAGGTTCTGACTCTTTTTCTTCTCTTCTTTGGTGAGAGTAACTACAAGATGTCAACTCTTAAACTCATTTGCAGGCTGCCTCTAAATATTGGGTATAGGAATCCATGGCTTTCAGGTTTGGATGCTATGGCTTTGGTATCCCATTAGAAACATTGCTTTCAAAACATTCCAATGAATATCTTCAACTTCAAATTTTAATAACATAGGTAGCATTGCATGCATTGCAAGACCAAAGGCCTGTATCATTCAGAAAACTAAGCACAATCGAAAATATAAGTTATCCAAATATTGCAACATAACACTTCAGGTGTATGTTCTGAATTGTCTTGAAGAAGGATTGAAGATTGACTTTGTAAAAGGTTCTTTTTCCTTGTATGCATAAACCTTCAGCAGCAAATAAAACCACATGGCTTTTACCATTATTTAARAGAAGTTCTCTTGCTGCCCCCAAAAGCTTCCTTTACCTAGTCTCCTTCCCCTCCTCTCTCGTACCCCACCGCGGAATAAATCTCCAGAAGAGACGCATACATATATGTTTGCAAATATCAAGAAATGACAGTGCAAGTTGTAATATTCTGTGCATTTATGAGCAGGAGGCTGCATAATTTGCTGAAATCAGATCAGACTTTCCTTTCCTATAGCAGTACTTGCAGAGAATAAGGTAAGTACATTCTTGTGTTTCACTTAATAGTTTCTCAATTGAACAAAAAGTGCACACAAAGACTTACTTGGACCAAGACAAATCAATTGGCTTTTAAAAGTCTCTTTCGTCCCACATGCATACAAAGCACAGTAGTACAACATCTCACGTTTGATTCAAATTCAAACTTCAAAAACATGAAAAGTTGCGCATTTAGTAAAGTTCAAGACAATGCATCTACAGCCCAAAATTCCAGTATATACAGAAATGCACTCGCGCACGGTCCCCCAAACACATCAAATGAAAGCCAATCGGGGAATTAAAAATCAACCGAATTACAGAAATCAGATCTTTAATTGTTCGAGTAAAAAGACATTAATAATTAAAATGTTCAAAGTTCAGCACGGATCAGCACCATACAAAATTAAACAAACGACAATCACAAATCAATCTTCCACCAAAAAGAGGTCCAATACAACAATGTAGCAAAATACAGAATCAAAAGAAGGGGAAAAACACCAAACAATTGAATTCTTTAAAAGGGATCCGACAAGCCCAGAAAGAGAATCATCAGAGAAACGTACCCCACTTGCAATGATGACCCCACCAACCACAGGCACCAGACAGGCATATGTCATCCAAGCTTCCCTCTTGAGGGTCATAAGATAAGCAAACAAGGCAGTGAAGAACGGAGTGGTGGCACCGACAGCTTGATTGAACGACACCGGTAGGTATCTGAGAGAGATATTCCCACCCACAACGGATGCACAGAAGACAACGCTGAGAGTTGCAATTCTAAAGAACTGGGACCTTGATTTGATCCTCTGAAAAGGGACCACTTTCATGAAAACAATGGAGATGTAGCTGAGGACAGCACAGGCAGACATATGACACATTGTGAGGAAAATTGGGAAGGCAAAGCCATAGTTGGAAAGCAAGAACTTGTTGAGGAGAAGGACTCCAATGTTGCTAGAGTACCAAAGGATAATGAGTGAAGTTATRAACACAGCTTGCTGCTTTGATGATGGTATTGAAAAGGGTGATGCTGATGACATTTCTTGATCTTGTCTCAATTCTTGTCATGCAAATAGAACACAGAATGATACAACACAAACTCCCTGTAGAGAGAGTGAATTTTCTCACAGTTTCATTTTTCGGTCAGATTGATGAAATGTCTGAATTCTGAGAAGAGGGTGGATGATATGTCTGAACTCTGAAAAGGAGGTGGATTTGTCACGCTGGCTGTGTTGTCTGAATATGTATGTGTTGGTGGTGAAGGTGTGCGATTTATAGGTGTCATCTCAGGAGAGAAAGAAGGTGCCATGGCTGAATTTTTTACATTGTAGTTATTACTACTTCTATAGGCTTTTGGACCAATACTAATAAGTAGGGGGAGTGTGGTCAATATCAAATAAAATAACTTATTCGTTTTATTATTACATTTTGTTTAAAACATTCTATTCAATCCACATTTTTATTATGTATCAATAAAAATACGATATATCCTCTATATCTCTTGAAGTTATGTATATATCATGCTCTGATAGTATAAAATATTAACTATAAAGTATATTAAAATATTCGAAGTTTTCTATTACTTTTAACTTTAAAAAAATGTGAAATTGCATTGCCATCAGTCAATCTCACGCATAAGTTATTAACTTTTATCATAATCTAACTTTATAAAGAATTGTTCAGAATTGGATCGAAGTTGATGACATGATCTTACTTTGCGGTAAGACAAAATAACAATAGGGGTATGAGGAGGAGGTCATTCATTCAACTTTATTAAATAAAATAAACTCAGAGGTATCAATATCATTAGTAATGARAATTGAACCAATTYAATATTCATACAATTTTTAATGAAATAATGTAAGTTGCTTTTGGTAAATGATATAAAGTTTAATATTAAATATGAGAATTCRTGAATTTCTTATGAAATATATATATAAGCATGTTAATTTGATATTGCAAGAAGGGTGGCAAGAAAWTTTTRATCTTGCAACTAACTAAAAGATGGGAAAGTTTAGGTTTAGTATAATAAATTCCCCAAAACTAACTATACAGGTAGCTRCCCTAACAGTAAATTAATTAAGTAGTTAAGATGTAATTAATAAATTGATTTAGATTTTGACTAAATTTTTTCATAAAAGTATCTTTCATTGGTGATGTGGAACCCACATGCTAATTTTGTCATATATATTATTTTTTTATTTCATCAATTAACAAAATTTTTAATCCATAATCCATAAGGGCCAAGTATAATGAAGGCATTTTTTATTTACACAAAAAAATTAAAAAATAAGGCATTTTTCTTAACGTCAACTTTGCTTTTAGTAGCCCAAATTACAACTTGCACAACCTAATTTAATTCTAGCCAGGTCTGAACAAATTAATGCTAGCAACAACAGAAAGTCATTAACACAATCAAAGTAGTACTAGTTAAATTGTTTAATATTTACCTATAATTTGAAAAATCATATACTTAAAAAGATAAAACAATGGCAGCAATGAAGTCATTAATATCATTAAGATAAGAATAAAATCGAAYGAATAAATTTACTCAGTTGTTAAAATGAGTTGGGACTAAATTAGCTTAACTTGTTACGTAAAATGAGCGAAAAGGGTTCAGAAAATCACAATCCATTTAGAGATGAGACTACGTGAATTGCGGGTTGGAGGCAAGGCGATATGAATCAATCCATCTTTTTCCAAAAAAATATGTTGCTTTAATTAAAAATTTATTTAATTAATGTAATGACATGATGGATTATGATAATTATTTAAATGTACGAATTATATTAATTGTATACAAATGTCAATACGTGATGCATTTTTGTAGTGAAAGTTGTAGCTTTATGTACCAATTGCTTCGATTAATATGTATAAGTGAAATTAAGAATTACCAATTCATTGAGCTTTCTAAAGATCCTTATTTACGAGGATAGTGCTTTGTGAGGATTTTTCTAAATTTTCTTATATATATATTTTATATTTTTGATGGGCTAACTTGCAATGCATCTTGGGTTACACTGGGTTGAGGTATTTTCCAGCCCGTTAGGATGGTGAGTTGGCTCGTCGTTACTCGTCCCATGACTAGTATTTAYGAGACAGATCAGCTCGTTTGACGGTTCTAAAATTTATTAATAGTTAGAAAAAAATTTAATGTTAGTTAGAATAAAGGTGAAAGTTTAAGGCTATCAAAGTAATAATGCAATGGTTGCATATATATATATATATACACTAATTGTTAGAAAAATATATAAAAAAAAGAAGAAAATATTGATGTTAGTAAAGGTGAAATCATTATAATGTTATTAAGGTAATAATGTAGTAGTTGAATAAATTTATCGTAGTTAGGATATTAATATATGGAAAGAGAAGAAAATTTTAATGTTAATAACGGTAATAATGAAATTATTAATGCTACTATCAATAATAGTTAAAAAATAATATATAAAAAAAGAAGAAAGTCTTAATATTAGTAACGATAACTTTATCAAGGTAAATCTACCGGTGATTATGAAAATCATATGCTAAAAAAGAAGAAAAAATTAATGTTTCACCATTAATGTTATTAAGGTGAAATGTAATGACTGAATAAATCTATCAATAGTTAGGAAAATTATATACCAAAAAGGAAGAAAAAATTAATGTTAGTAATTGAAACAGTGAAATTAACTAAAATAATCGTGTTATGATTGGATATTTAGTTATAATTTTAAGAATTATMTATTAAATAAATAAAAATAGGGAAAAAATAAAGCCGTTAACCCATTAAGATAATAAATGTAATGGTTTAGGATATATTAATAATTTAGTAAATTAGTTACGGGACTAAAAATTAATAATTAACAAAGTCAGCYGAAGAAAAAGAAAAGATTGAATTGAATGAAGGGAGAAGGCGGAAAAGAGAAGCAAAAAAGAAACGTATTTACCCGTGGGGCCCCACTAGACTGTGATGACAAAATCACTGGTCAGCATTTTTTTCTGCATAATTTACGATTATGCCACTGCATGCAGAAACCGCTCTATATATAACGCGCCCTTCACTCCCTCACTAGCTCTCACCAGTAATCTCTCCCAATTCAGCTCTGTCTGTGCAAGTGCAACATCGATCTGCTTGTTCTCTGTTCTTTCTCAATCGAAGCTATTCGAGGTATACAAATCACCGACGCTTGATTTCCAATTTTCTGTGTCATTTGATGAGTTTCAAAATTTTCTCTCTGGAGAAATCAGACGGTAGAATTCTTCAATTGAAGTTTTAATCTTTCGTGTTTTGCCAACGCTTCATAACCGTACTGCTGAATTCTCTCGATTTCATCATTGGTGCATTTGGGTTTCAATTATATAAAAAAATGTTTTTCTCTCCGTTTTGAGTTCTTACTGCTTGTTCAAACGTTAGTAAAWGTAAATTTATCATTTTCGAGTTCAGCGTCGGGTGATGAATTTCGAGTAATCTGGGGGGAATCTGGAGATGATAAACGCTGATGTTTTCTGTGAGGGTGTAGCATATGTATATATGTTTTCGTGTATGCACGAGTAGTGGATCAAATCAATTTCATTTATGTGTGTGTATTTTTGTGATATTTCTGTTGGCGGTGCGTTTTAGCAAGCATGTGAGATATTTGCCCTGGATGATGCTTAAAGACATTGTAATTTCTGTTCTTTTGGGATGCACACTTTTTGTTATTACTTAATTTTTTGCCCTCGATGATGCTACGTGGAATTACTGCAGTTTGAAATTGTTTGCAGTTGCATTTAAGAATAGAGCTTATGGATWTACACAAACACCTGGAGAAAGTAGAGTGACTTCTTATCTTATTTTTATTTCAAAAACAAAATACTTCGAATTTCAGTTCTTAATGGGTGGTCTACAATCATACTTTTACTTTGAAAACCCTCTAATGCATATCTGGCAAAACATTTTTCTGTTTTCCTTACATTCTATATAGTTGGCAGATGAACTCTGATATCCTTACCTTAATATGTCAGGTTGAAATTTTCTGATGCAATGGATTCATGGGAGTCATTGCTTTGGGATCCGCCAGTTCAACTAGGTTTACCCCGTCTTGTTATCAGTTCTAAAGATTTCAACTATTAAAAAATATACATAAATATTGACTGCTGCACGTTGCTTGTATTCAATTTCACTAAAGTGTCTTTTTCAAAAAATTTCTCTGTTGCAGACGAAGACAATTTTTCTCTTGGACAAGAGTTGGATCCTAGGTTCCGTTCCCATTTTGAGATTAGTAAGTTTGCATTCTTTCATGGATAACAACTAGGAGAATCTTCTGTTCTCTTATCAAATTTAACTCACGTAAGCTTTTTGTCGATCAATATCTCTGGTGTAGATCCCGTACAAAATGATGCTGCCAATGAGGAAGCTCGTAAACAAGAGCTGAGGAACTCGATCAAAAAGGCAGACGCAGAAATTGCTGCACTCGAAGAAGAACTAGTACTAATTCAGGCTCAGGAGGCTCTCACTGATGAAGCTTGGGCGGAGATGTTCTCCAGTGTCTTAACGGAGAAGATTGAGTCCCTTGAGAAATCAATCGAGAGGTTGAAAAACGAGGGTAATCAGCAAAATCAACCAGAAGCACCAAATCAGGTGGAGAACTATGAACCAGCTGAGAAAATACACAAAATATTGAAGCCTCTTGTGGAAAAATACTTGCTTCAAAAAGAAGATCAGGTTACCCCTTTGAACTAAAGATCAGCAGGTTTCTTCATAAGAGTGTTTTGTGGATTTTCTGGTTATGTAAGCATGTCATTACCCCTTTGAACTAAAGATCAGCAGATTTCTYCATAGAGTATTTTGTGGATTTTATTTCTGGTTATGTAAGCATGTCATTACCCCTTTCAATTAAAGATCAGCAGACTTCTTAGTATTTTGTGAATTTTATTTGTGGTTATGTAAACATGTCCTGACATGCTTCGTACCTTATACTATGCCTATCAATAGATATATTGATCTGGAGGCATCCTGAATGCCTTATGTGGTAATATTATCGCATTTTCTTTCGTAGAAGGCTTGCTTTCTTTTCTTCCTTCCGGAGCTTCTGCCTCATTCAATCTATACCCTTCAACATTGCTTACTACTTTTTTATTTTTTGTTTGGTACCCATTTGCTAATCCCTTTATTTTATCATTTTATATCTGATTGCTTTTCCGTTGCAATGCTACTATAGTGTCAGTTTGTAGTATATTTTCTTCATTATAGAATAAGTGCAATGCTACTTACAAATCATAACCGCATGAAAGAATGATATTGTTTTCCTTGTCGTTCATTATGTTCAGGAGTCTACTTAGCTAGCTATTTCTACTTGACGAATCTTACTAAAAGAAAAGCTCACTGCAAATTTCTAGACTCCAACCTCTAGTGCTCTTGCCTTTGGCATCGAAGTTGGCTGAATAACTTTGTGCGCATATTACACAATGTTTGTTTTCTAGTTATTGCGTTATTTGCTTCCTAAAAGATTGCCAGTTTGATTCCCCTCGTGCACCACCCCAACTACTATACTGCCCACAATTTCTAGCTTGTCTCAAAGGACAATTTCTTGACATGTCTCACAGGACTTAGAAGCGTTCATGTATCAGCTCACAGACATTGTTGATTTTGGGTTCGAGGAATCGAATCAAACAAACGTGGACGCGAATGAACGTGAGGCTATATCAGCCGAACCCAGCCGTGCCGAGCCGTTTAAGGTATGCAAAAGCACCTGTTTCGTCGGTTAATTAGTTTGGGTTCTTTGAACAACCTGTCTCCACGAAATTGGAACTTGGCTGGAACAGTAATCACTACTCGGGCAGCTTCATATATTCAGGAGAAGCATTTTATATAATTAAGACACTACCTTTGTAACTTGTTAACCCATGAGCATCTCAGCTCGCAGATATGGTACTGGGTAGCAAGCCAGGTGCTGAAGAACGGGAAACCAACAACTTCATCGTAAAACCAATGGAGGAAGAAGTTGCTAACCGAGACAACAAGATAGACCCTCAAAACCAGTTGGCGATGATGGGAAGCATGGGAACGAGATCTCCTCCAGGATTGAAGAAAAATGATGAATGGCTAAATGATAAAGGGTGCACCACTGCCGAATCACTTGGGGAGCTGTTAAATAACAAGAAGAAAGAAGAAGCAAGAAGACCTGAGATAGAGGAGACGCCCAGGTCAGAAATACCAGAAGGAATGCAGAATACTGAAGTAACTGGACCAGAGGAGTCTGAATCAGAGTTGCTGCTGGAACATAAGCACAGGTCCCAAATAGAACCACATCGAGCTCAGGAACCATCCCTTGCTGTAGAGATGGAACCAAAACCATCTCCTATGAAAAATTTGCAGAAGTCAATGATCATGGACAAACATGCTGATAGCATCACTGCAAACAGAAACYTTAAAAGGCAGACTATTCTAGACATTGGGAGCCACAGAAGTCCGAGTGCTGCTCCAGATGCCACAAGGACTTCAGACTCCCAATCAGAAAAGAAGCAGAAGAGTTCCTCAATCTCCACAGACAGCCAGGAAAATAAAGAGTCAGGGCAAATCCAGACAATGGCAAGAAGGCAAGAGAATACAGCACATGGCATGGTGGTGACACCTCGTGAATCAGGTCCAGCACTGGAGTCGATGACAAGGGATGCATTGAGGAGTCTTGCAAGGGTTAACAAATTGAAAGGTTACTCCAAACTCAAAAAGGRAGAATTGCTACAGCAACTTAAGGCTAAATCACAAGATGAAGAATTGCAAGGAATATAAAATTCAGTTTTCTCTAAGGTAGCATGAAGAAAGAGATCACATAGCACAAAGATTTGGAAACAGTTAAGTTTTTCCTGGTACATTTAGAAAGACTTCTGAAAAGAATGAAGAAAATAACAGCTTTAGGATCTCAATAGGCCCTTATGTTTTGTAATGAATTTTCTGATGATTTCTTTGTATTATAACCTGATTATGTGAACCATGTTTTTAAGGTGGTAAACAATGTGGCTATTATTGCAGTGATCAGGTTGTTTACTGCTGACTGACCCTGTTCTTGTGGTTTATAATTTACTAAAGGGTTGTTTTTATTCCAGTCCAAAAGGTACGACATGCTAGACATTGTGCAGAAGAGTAAAAATGTATGCACTGTAGATGGGTATATTTCCGTATGGCTATTCCAGAACCATTACAAAAATTGACACCTTGCTCACCATTTAGATGCCATTGGTTATCCAAGTGAGGAGGAATCCAAGCTCTTCTCTAGTCAGAATATGAGAGGCTTGTTGCAAGTTCTTAGACTCTTCTATCTGCTGTGGAAACCAGTAACATAGTCAGAATATAGCTGATTAACATAATGGTAAGAGCTTGCAAAATTGAGACTCCAAATCAAGAATTATCCGCAGAATGACATTGCCATTTCTAGTAGAGTAATGTAACAGTTATGTTCATAACAAGAATCAAAACACAAATTTTCTTACACCATCCTTGGCCTACAATTCAATTGAATCAATACTTCTTTATTTGCTAAGCTAAGGTTCCATCTCACTTGTGTTGCCACTGTGGACATCATCAGATTCTCTGGGTTTAGTCCCAGTTGTGCAATTGAAACACTCTCCTGCACTAGAGTGATTTCCTATTCTTCCAGGTAACAACCACAGAATTCATCAATCTCAAAACAAGTAGCATATACAAAACTAGCTCTAAAGGCAAAACTTCAAAGCATAAAGTCCAACACTCACAACTTTTTACTCGTTTTGGAATCAAAAAAATATATGATGTCTCAAGTACATTAATTAGTAATTATAAGCAACCTGAGGAATGCRACCAATCCCACTTTCATTTCCCCCACCCCCCCCMCCCCCAAAAAAAAAAAACAAACAAAACGACAACTTTCCTTTTCCTTAACATCCAAAAGAATACGGGGGAACGCAGACCAAAAATACTATTATTCGAATAGGAACCTGGCGCTTCAATTATCACAGAAATAGATCATTATTAATTCATTTCATTATAAGCTTCTCTAAATTAGCCATGGGCATTTGAGACCATCATAACAAGGTAAATTTTCAAAAGGGAAAGCTCTACGAATTGAGAAGCATCAAAGTGGGTGCATGCCTTCTACCCGAAGACATATTCTCTACATCTGAAACAAAATATACCAAGTTGTATATTCACTAGAGCTGACACATTAAACAACAAAAAGAGGGTTTTCCACATCTCATACTGGAGAAACCGAAAGAAATATGGTTAGACAGAGAGAAACCACTATCTGATTCAAAAAGAGTGCGTGAGAAAGCAGAGCACAAGTCAGTCTTACATCATTTCCTTAAAGATTTATGGAAGTGAATATGACGAGTACACCATAAATGAAAATAGGGTGAACAAAAAGGAGGTGAAGCAGGTTCAATTACGTAAAGAGAAACTGTTGTACAGAGGGGGCCACAACAGAGACATCTGGAGTTGGAGAGGCCAAGGTTTGGCCATAACTAGACTTTCCCTATTACCTTCTCATTGTATTCCTGCCCCAATCCATGATATTACATGCCGAAATGCAACACTTCACAATTTCCACTAGCCTTCACCTCTGTAAGATATAAATGTGCTGTTACAGCATAATCCAGCTTAAATAATTCCTTTCTCATGCTCTCTAAATTCAAATCATGTCGTGTTTCAAATAGGCAATTCTTTTAATCATGTCGTGACATTGAAACACGACATTAGTTAAATTGGAGAAAATCAGAGAGATGACATTAAGGAAGACAGAAATCCATTAGTGCATGCACATACAATTTGGTATTGAGTAATGGAGAAACTGAAGCATTAACTAAGAAAGATTGACATAAAACTGGGGTAACTATTGGTAAATACGCATTTCATAACTTCAAAGGTCATTGAGTTTTGAAAAACCTATCATTGGATTTAATCTAGAGGGATCAGCTTCCATTTTCGGTGGCAATATCAAGCCATTAAGTAAACTTACACGTTTATAATGTTTTTATGGGTATTCAGTTTTGAACAATCTATCATTGGATTGTTTAATTAAGAGATGTCCACTTCCATCTTCAGTAACATTGACATAATCTTATCTTCTAAATTCTCATCACATGAAAGTAAAATGGTTGAGGCTGCTATTGCAGATTTACATTTAGATTATCATTTTCATGTCAAAGACATAAAATGAAAACTAAATCCATTTTGATGATCTCTTTTTTAAAATTATAAATAATTTCTTCAATTCTTATTTTCCCCAAAAGATTTACTCCTTAAAGCAAACTAACAGAAAACTCTATTCACATTATTCAAGCATTCATTAGAGATAATGCTTCAAACATGGTGTTTTTTTAAAATTTAAGTATTGTACCTAATTTCAATTATACCAAGGATAATGACGAAGCAAGGATATTTATAAGGTCTTAAATTTTGAATCAAATATTCACTACTCGATCATGAGGTAGGTTTGAGGTACTCAAGATGAGTCCTACTCGTTAAACCATGATCRTGGACACACAAATCATTCTACCATATACCGTAGCAACATCTACCCCCCAAACCCCCCCCCCAAAACAAATCAAGAGGCTTCTCTGGTTTGTGAAGCTTATTTCTCCACCTTAGTATCCTTCATAGTATAACTCTATAGCAGCCAAAAATAGAAAGGGTCCGTAATTGAACTCTTTAAGATGAGATTTTCCTAATCACAAGTGTCAAGTGACATTTCAACCTCAACAAGAAAACAATTGCAGGCAAAGACAGCAACAAATACAATTGTTTCATTCATCTTCATCATGCCTTGATATTCCTCCCTTCCTCACACTGTTTCCAACTTTATTCTCCCAGTTAGACAAATCTAGGTTTGAGATTGCAATTGAAAATAAGGTGGCCAAAAGGATAGTAACCAAACCATTAATTGACAATCCTAGTAATCCTAGTGAAAACTAGTAATTAGTTAGCTGCATTTATTAGTTAACTCTGCGTGGAAGGAAAAAGTTGTTTTACGTAGCTCTTTTTATTTTTGCAGTAACAAGAGCCTGATTTTGACCATACTTATCATTTGATGTCATTTGGTAAACCCTGATATCAGGCTATGACTTGATAGTCACAACAATTGCATGATTGAAAGCTTAACCATTAGTAGCATGGGCAGGAAAAAAAAAACAAAAAAAAAAAAAAAGAAAACTCAAATTTGGCCTCATCTGATGCGAAGATGAGATTAGGTGACTCCAGATAATCAGAACTAAGAAATCAGATGATAAACCTTAAAAAAGAAGACGTGGTCTCCTTGATGTA
Organism: Rhazya stricta; assembly: GCA_001752375.1. Taxonomy (NCBI): domain Eukaryota; kingdom Viridiplantae; phylum Streptophyta; class Magnoliopsida; order Gentianales; family Apocynaceae; genus Rhazya; species Rhazya stricta. Next base: position 4,211,514 of record MEJB01000007.1, on the reverse strand, counting down.
AAATTACATAAGTCCTTCACAACTAACAATCTTTCTAAAATTCACCTCAAAGACAAGTTTGTCCTCATTTCCTGCAGTTATTAAGTCAAAACTCCTGCAAATGAAGTAAACACCAAATTCACAAATTATCCAATTGAATAAACACATGCTAAAAGGAAGAGAAAATGGGACGGAGCACAAAAATCTTGAAAAATGAATCTTTGCCTGGTGTGGAAAGTACACAAACTTTTTGAAGGGAAAAGAAAGAAAACATTGCATCTTCTAAAATTTCCAAAAGAACTGGTAATTCAAACAAATGTGTAACATAATATCCATGAGTAGCTGCTTATCAAGGAAATCATCAATGAGTGACTTCCGGAAGAAGCTCTAGAAATATAGGAAAAATCATCGCACCTGATTTAGATTCCAACTTGCAATCAGCCTCCTTTAGTGCTCGGACAAGATGTAATATACGATACTGGAGTCTGGAGTTTTCTTCATTAAGCTGTTGCAGCTCTTTCTGAACCTAAATTGATAAGAAAGTGTCCTTTACTCTTCTCTGGTATTACTTTAAAAACAAACTAAAGAAACTTATTATGGGGAAACCTGTTCTGTTTCTGCAGCTTTTTCGGCTTTTATATGGTCCAGTTTTGATTGGAGGTCATCAACCAACTTCATCAATTCCTCCTTTCCAGAACCTAAGGACGCATCATCATGCAGAAAGGTTAATTACAAGATCTAAAACTTACAAATATATCAGATCACCTGTCCAAGTGCTTCAGTCAAGACACCTACTTTCCTTACTAGCACCAGCAGCTTCAAGCTTTGCCAACCGGTCCTTTATTGAGAGAAAAAGGTCAATTGGAAAAATGTCAGTAGAATGATAAAATTTTCTCAAAATTAATATTTTAGAAAGATATGAATACAAACCCATCGAATTAAATACACATAAGAAAATACATGTCATAAGTACTCACAAACAAGATAAATATTTTGAATTTCTAGACTGACAATTACATCACCAATTCGGCTCTTCCTCAACTGTTATATTCTTCTTCTTATTAGAACCTCAAAACAAAGTAATATACTAGTCAACTTTTAAATGTTATGGACATTACCCTCTCTAGAGGCATATTCAGTAGATGTTTGGAGTAATAAAAAGCTCTTAGCTTCTGAATTCATACTTCACATGAATAAGCCAATAAGGAGAATTAACTGATAGCCCTACCAACGCCATAAAGTTGACTACATAGAGAGACTCATTCATCAAAAAGCTATACCACAAAATATTTCATAAAATGAAGTGTTTTCCTCTCAGTATTTGGATGCAACACACAAAAACTAGCACCTCAATTAGAAAAGCATTCAAAATATTCTTTCAGGATGGATCTTTGCCCACTGCAAAGCAAAACTCGTGATGAAACCAGCAAAGTGAAAGTGTAGGTTTCTCCACATTGGACCATCTCATGACGCTTCACCCTCCCTGAATATACATCTAGTCCTTCTCTTTTCTTTTCAACTTTAAATTTTCAAGAGATGAACAAAAAATCGATATTTCTACGTAGATCAACTCCATTACCTGGGAAGGATTAAACGATTCTAAGGTCCAATACAACCAATGGAATCCTAGACAAGGAAAAATCTAACATAATTAAAACACCAAACAAACTAATGTCGCATAATTCCCCCATACACCACCAAACAGAAAAAAAAAAAAAAAAAAAAAAAAAGAGCAAGAGAGACGAGCATCAAGAGTTCAAGAGTTCAAGGCAATGCGTCAAATATGATCTACAAAACAGAAATAATAAAGACACAAATTACTCCAAGACAACAAAAAACATCGAGAAGAAACACAAAAGCTATACAAACGCAAACCGGATGAGTAAAATTTTGAAGGGATTTAAACCTCAGCATYGGAAGCTCTTTGGTAGAAGGGTTTCAAGATTTCCTGAAGATTGCTCGAATCCGCCATCCTCGAGAGTCGAAAGCAGACTGAGGCTTTTCCTCGACGGAGGAATTAAAGTCGGCCAAACCCTAGAATATGCACGTTGACCTCGACAATCATAATTGCCCTTCGAGATTTTTTTTAAAAAAAAGAAAAAAATAGCCAGCGCATCGAGATCTATCCTTTTTCTGGTGGAGCACCTAATTTGGCATGTATCTTATATTGACTACTTAAGTTTTAGATTAATCTATTTTRGTCCTTTATTTCCTATTTTAGTAGCATTTAATCCCTAATTCTTTTAGTTGTCTTATATTGACTACCCATTTTACTTTTCTTTCTTTTTTTTTAATTTGAAATGCTTTTATTTATTAAATACATTAAGAAATATAAGTTAGTCTATTTTCGTAAGTATTAAAAAATAAAAAAGTCTACTTGAATTAACATCATTAAAAAATATAAATAAAAAAGTAAAAAAGACATTAAATTTCTGCTATTAACATCGACACAAAAAGATGATTTAAATTGAACTATCAAGTATTGTCCTAAAAAATGATCCTATCAATCTCACATCATTTTCATTCATGAGTAATGTTATACAACTCAAAGATTGAATAAAAAATGTGACTCAATCAATGATAGTAAAATGATAAAACGATCTTCTTATTGTAAATGTATTTTTTTATAAGTGACTAATAAAACACTTTATTATTTTCTCTTGTGAGAATTAGCACTAACTTTGTCTTTCGATAACCATTGAGCCACATATTTTGTACAACGTGCAATAAGAAATGCAACCAAGAAACATGTTACTCATTATGCTGGCTTCAAGAACCAATATACAATCTCTTTATAAGAGTGCAAAAAGAAATGTATTGGAGTTTCAGCAAATTGAGGGTACAAATTCCAGTATAAATGAAGCCACCATGTCAAGAAATCCAAAAAAGTTCCATCTTTTGTGATATATACACTTATTCATCCAGTAGTTATTTCTATAATTTTTGATGAAGCGAATCAAGGTTGCCCAAGAAGTGAAGGCCTATAGAAAGCATGGGTTTGGGCAATTTCTATACGGTCTCTGGGATCATTAAGATTTTCATCCCTTAGTGCTTGAAGAATTGCTCGAACCCCTTGTTCCCTGCAGATAACAAATCACAATGATCACATAGAATGTCGAGTTCATCGGTGCATAACAAAGGTGATGTAGTGTCTCTCATGAAGTTTGAGGAAGGTAGCTTTGATATGTGATCATGGAAGAAAGTTACCTTGTTATCAGAATTTTATACAGTGTTTTCAGGATGGGGCAGAGCTCAACCGGGGCTACAGGATTCTTGTCATCGGGATGCAATACGTTTAGACTGGATTGACTTAGAAGTTCATAAAATGCTCCTACGGCAGAGACTCCCTGAAAGACATTTAAGGAGTATTAGTTTCCTCTGGAATGCAGAAGCAGAAAAGATCCACAAGCAGTGCAGTACTGAGCAATTCTTTTGCAGCTGAATTTTCCAATATATGTGATTTCGGAGCCATCACAGGCAATTAGATAAACAATAGGCTGCTTTACTACCATTAATATAAAAGGGTTTAGCCTTCTGAAAGATGCAGATTAATCATTTTCGAAGAATTTAGTTGCTTTCGATGGCAAAAGAAGCTACCAGTTCTTGTGCACAATACTATGGTTGCTCAGATTACACACAATTTGAAGTCTTTAAGAATACCTGAATTGTTCCTTTGCCACTAATACTATCCCCCAAATCCAAGCTCAGTTCTCCCTTGGCTATCATTTGACCATACCATGCATTTCGACCTTTCAACAGAGTCACATAAGTATCAGCCAGTAAAGGTCCTGCAAGCTTCTCTGGTTCTTCAGCCAACAAATGAGTGATGAATATCATTTCTGATGTACAGTGTGCAAAATATACTGACTTGCTGGTAGCACTTTCATTAGTCAGAGCAGCAATCATTCCTGATAAAGCAGAATCGGAGGGGAGGAAAAAAGTAGAATAAGAAGTGGAGTTAGAGCCACCCGAAAACTCTTATTGTAATTTAGTCAATTGATTAACGTGATATTTAAGCATAATACAATATTTTCAAGTTCCAGAGCATTTGGATCCTACAACTTCAGCTGTTTACAGAAATATGGAAAACTGCTTTTTATCCTGATAAAAAAGGAAACTAAACTCTTAAATCAGCTGGTTTCTCCTTTTGTTTCTACATGTTTCCTCATGTAAAGAGCTGATATTTGGTGAAGCCAGAGTGTACATGGCACATGTCTTATATGTTAAAATTCCCACACTGAGAGGTATAATAGCATTTACAACAGTCTTCCCCTAAAAAATAAGCTTATGATGACACTATAAGTAACTGTGCTTCAACAGAAGCACTGACAGTGAGTGATAAGAATTTCAGTTTTTAGGAATATTTCTATTCATTTCAAATGCATACATTGTATATGCTAAAAGAGATAAAACTTCAACATGCATTACACAGTCTTTTCCTTGAAGACATTAGAGCAAATCGCCCTTGAAAGTAGAACGAAAGAAAGACAGAAGGAAGCTCTGACATGAATACAGAATTTAGCAGTCAAGGAGACAACTCAACAGATTTAACATGACATATTTGCCTAAACAACTTAGTCTTTAGTCTGAGATTTTTCCAGAAATATGCTTTGTTTGTGTCTTCACATTTGTTAAGGTAAAACTCTGCTATGTGAAATTGACATTGAGTGGGTAATTGGTTAGATTAGGAAAAAGGRGCCGTAAGGAAAATGAAGAAGCAAGCCAACTGGTTCAGTTCAGTATTCTGAGTTTCTGCTGGCTTCAGGCAAATTATACCTCTAAAAGAAAAACTAAATGAATCTGTCTTTCTGCAGAATTGGCTTACCAGCTCCTATAGCATAGACATTCTTCAAGCCTCCCATAACTTCATGGGTGACGAGGTCACTGTTGTCCCACACAATGAAATGAGGCTGCCTTAAGAACTTCGCAAGCGATATTCTCCACTTTTCAGCACCACAAATACGAGCATTAGCATATTCCTTGTTGTATATCTCAGAAGCAATGTTTGGTCCTCCAAGGTACAAAATGTTCTCTATGGGTACTCCGGCTATCAGGCACACAATTGAGTTCAGTGAATTGCCATATGTTATTATTTTAGCATCTTTAGCATGACAAAATGCAGTACCAGAGAAAATATGAATGCAACTTTTTGTTTTCATGATGCGCTCGTATGATAGAAACTCAGCATGGCTTAGTTAAAAGATTAGCATATGAGGAAAATGATCTAGAAATTCATAAGTAAGAGTTCTCAACATATCTATATAAAAACTGAGCACATTCACTGCAGCTTTACAGGGTAGAAGTCCATGGAACAGACCAGTAGAGACTTTTCAGAAAACAATTCCTATTAGGGATTTAAGGTAAGCACATGCGAAATATCAGACTTTTAGTATTTTATATCATGGAAACCGATATTTCGTCCAAGAGGCAATTTTCATTTTCTTCATGCCATCCTTTAGCCTCAAATCGAGTTTCACCCTTTTTGTTGCTCTAATCAATATGCATCATCTCATCCCAAATGTCAGCAGCTGAAAATCTACATTTTTCCATTTCAGTCCATTAAGATCTTTCCACATGTCAATTATTTACTCCGAAAATTCTAAATACACATAAATACTAATCAATCAAGACAAATAGATAAATGGCTAAAAGAAGATAAACCAAGAGGGTGAGGCAGATATTACTTACTTGCTCGGTTTATCATTTGTGTGGGTGTTATTATATGAGGAACAGGATCTAGTTCAGCCTCTATACCCTTAGCCAAAGAAATAATAATTGGTGTGGTTAATCGCTCTTTCCAATACTTGCTGATTTCTTCAAATACTTCCCGTGTTTCAGTTGAAGGCAATCCATTCACCACAATATCAGCATCCCAAACTGCCTCCTGCAAATTAGTCACAACTTTCAAAGGACAAAGTGGTGTATCAATCATGTTCAAACAAAATCCATCTTTTAAAATCTCATCAGCATAAAGTGTACGATCACCCAATCTTGCCTCAACATACTTCAAGTATGCACATCTCCTGATCAACCTCCTCAATACATCTTCCCTGGAATTGATAACTTCAAACAAATGTTCAGCTGTGGCTCTATTAACCGCTCTTCCTGGCCTCCTCCATATCCTAATCTGAACCTTATCTCGGAACTGACCATAGCTATCTTGCAGCAAAGCTGCAAAAACGCTACCCCACGCACCTGCTCCAACCCCAACAATCCTCAACAGATCACCATCAGCCTTGCCTAACATTCGGCGAAGCTCATCAAGCTTCTCTTCAGAACAATTATGATTCTGAATCAGCCCATTCAAATATACCTTATGATTTGCCACTTCTATACTCCCAACCATCTTCTCTCAAGCAAATCAACAGAAACAACCAGCTCAAAACTCAGGGTTCACTCTCTAAGTTCGATTATCGTGAACCCAACAAAGCCCCTCGAACTTCACTATCTTGGATGCCTGGATCCCTATCAGCTAAACACCATTCTAAGAAACCACCTTTATATATTCAAGAACTTAAAGGCAGAAAGACGAATTTTCTCAACTGCACTATTTTATACGATAACTCTGATATTTCATCCCCCCCCAACAGATAAAATCGTCAATATCCCGATTCCCTGATCATTAGGATATCTACAGAAAGAATCTTTTGCTAGTATAATTTTCACCTAAATCAGAACTAATCTTTCATCTCTCTCCACACAGAGTTTCAAACCCACCAATCTCTTTGTTTATTTTATCTTCTTCTGAACCCAGCAAAACAGACAAAGCACAATCAAATGATGGCACTCTACTTTCTTGGTTATCTATAAAGGCTCCATCAATGAACAGAAATATATTGTTTCCCACAGCTTTGGAATATCCGCCTAAGGTTGTTCATCTACCCAAGAAATAAACTCAGAATAAAGAAAGAAAATCTTAGAATTCCAAGCTTTACGTGTTGAATACTGCAAAAGCTGAGTCAAAAAATCAGTAGAAACAATCAATGAATTCTGATCATACCACATGCAAACCAGCATGAAATTTTGCAATTTGCATGCAGATTGAAAATATGAGGCAAGATGTCGATGATATATCTCTATGATGATGATTTGTTATGAGAATCTGCTTAGAGAATTACTACTATATAACTATTTGCTTGATCATGGGGAAGAGAAAGATAAAAGCATTGATGGAAACGGTTGAATTGGGATGGGTGCCTTAGCATTAAAAGGTTTAAGATGTYGCCAACTTCCCCAACGGTCATTAATTCTGGAGGCTGAGTCGGCCCGACCTTTTCATTTTCTTCTTCATTTTTCTTTTTCTTTTTTTCTTAATCAAATACTAGCTACCTCAATTTTCTGGAAAATTGCGAATAAAAATACAAAAAAATTATTTTCTCTGAATTTAACATCTTTTATAACTTTCTTTTATAGAAATTGATAATGCAAAATGGATCCTTCATTTATAGGGTTCTTTCGTTTTCCACTTTTCATGAAGATCCATAAAAAGGAGGAAATCTCTTACGTTCATTCTTTGTAACTCCCACGAATTATTATTCATATCTTTATTAATATTTTCATTTAAAGTTTCAAATTAAAAGCTTTTACTTTAAATTTTCAGTCTTGATTCTGAGAGGTGGGAGCTGTTATGTATCTGTTACACAATTCTAAGCTTTAGAAATAATGACATATGACTTCAAATGACTCTATAATTATTTATTATCAATTATATTGGTTGAAATAATTAATAAATAATTTTTTAAGTTAAAATGAGGTTATCGTGTTCAATTATCATATGTGAATTTTGAGATCGAGTGAGATTTCTGAAGTACAGCTCGAGTCGAATTCAAAAAATTTTATCAAGTAAAGATAATAATAAAAAATGAAAAAAACTTTTCGACAACTTATAATTATGATTTATAATTAGATATATATATATAAATGATTTATCTTTCAAACAGCAATTATATTTCTTTAGATATGCTTTTACCTTTTTGTCAYGTGTGTATATCCAACTTTTTTCATAATTATAAAAATATGAATAATTTATCAAGCGATAAATTTTAAGTTCAACTCAAATCTCTTTTCTTGAATAAATGACACAAGACGTGACAGAAGAGAAAAGGCAAGAGAACCCGCTTCGTGTGCCACATGAACCTGTTTGTCAAAAGTGCATCATCAATAAGTAGGTTGTACAAGATGAGAATTAGCCATGCAATTTTGATTAAAGTGTCGCTTTCATTTTTTCTTTCACCGAGTGACGAACCGAACATGTCAAACCAAACCCAAATATCATTGTTTCCTCATCCATTCCTCCATAAATACATATCAATATCCATATATATAATATATATATAAAAAATATATGGAGGAACCTAAGATTTTATCGCTGATAAAAAGATATTTTAATAATTAAAATAGCTGGAACCATTAGTATAATTATTTAGATATATGATATTAGTATAAGAAAATTGTCCAATGTACTATTTTTTCTTTTAATAACGTAAATCATCAAATGTGTTATATAACTCAATTTTTGGGAACCTAGATCAGATGATTCATTTATCTATATTTTGATTTAATTAAAGAAATCATGTTCACGGATTTAAGTATTATTGATAAGTAGATTTTTAAATTAGGAAAGAAGTTTTCATTTTTTTTTATCTATGTGATAAGTGGTATTCCTAAACTAAAGGAAAGTCCTTTGGTTTCAATCGGTATTGCCTTGTGTAGGTGCCATATTTAAAATAATTTGAAGTCAAGGCCTTTCATTAAATAAGATCAGATTAAGACGAGATGTAATTTCAAGCAATAGTAATTCCGTATGAATCTTTCACTATGTTGCAGAATACCTATTCTCGAGAAAGAAGAAAATAACAAAAAATGAAGGGGGGGCCGGTCGAACTCTTTTTTCTTTAAATCCTCTCTGGTGTTAGAGGTACCCATGAAATTAAGTTTGGGCCCATGAATGTCAACCCGATCTGCGCATACAAAATAAGAGATTGTTTGCGTGTTACGTAGAACCCGTCGTGCCCCCCAGGTCTGCCTTCGCGCGTAGGCCTAGCAATGTTGGTGGGTAGACGTTTTGGTGGGTTGGCCCGCTGATGGCCTTCGTGAATTGTGGTTTGTAATTATTGAAGTTATGTAAATAAAAATGTTTAAGAATATTATTATTGTTGTGCGTGAGGTGTTTACCGGGTGATGGTGTTATACTCAGTCGAAACATTAAGTGTAGATGTGTAGTAGTTGGATGATTTTGTTCCATCATATATGATTTATCCACATTTCATTGATAATATTAAAAAGTAAATTTAAGATTTGCATTTTACGTTTTGTTATATAATTTTTGTTTTCCTTTTCTTTCTTTTATTAAAAAATAATGATATATGGAYCAAYTTTGCAATCAATAAAGTTATTCATTAATGTCTAAACATTATTTATAACTATAACTTATAAAATTTGGATATACATTTTAGGCAAATCATATATATAATGTGTTATTACATTTATTGTACAAGTTTAATGTTAATATGCATTAATTATTGATAAATTTTAAACAACATTATATTTATTTAATTAAATGTAATGAATGATATATTGACCCTTATAGTGATAACTAAAAATAGTCATTTAAATGAACTGTAATATGATAGATTATATTTATTATTTAAATATTTTGAGGTTTAAGAATTTTTAGATATTTTTTTTGAAAGTCTTCAGAGTTTTTTTAATTTTTAAAATATTTTTAAAAAAATTTAGTGGATTAACCCGCTTAACTCACAACTCACCTTGGATTAGGGTGGATAAAGAGTTTTACAGCTTAGCCCGGCAAATGACTGGCTTTTCATAAATTGACCCGCCTAGATCCGTTTTGCTAGTTTTGACAGCTCCAAGCTGGTGGTTTAATAATTACGTGGTACGTGGATTTAGGAGGGGTAGTTGTTGGACCGTCATGTTGGCAGAKAGGGTCGCTCTGCTGCAAATTCCAATTCTCCCCGGTCCTCTGCTTCTAGCATACCCCAGTAGACCCCAATAAGAAACAAACAATGTAGGCCCAGCCCAAACTCCATAAGAAGGTGATGAACTCTTTAATTTTATTTTAAAAAAATCTCTGTTTCTTTGTGCAAAAATATATCGATCAATCATCACTGTCACTTTACTGAACTGTGTCTAGACCGAAGCACTTGTCATTCCTCTGTGCGTGTGAGTCGGTGACGGTGGAGATGGATACCAAACCGGCGGAAATCAGTAGCTCGAAGATGTTTGGAGGATTCAACAAGAGATATAAGCATTTCAGCCCCACTCTGGGCTGCTCCATGACTTTCTCCATCTACTTTCCTCCTCCTCCTCCTACTTCGCGTAAATTCCCTGTAAGTCATTCGGCCTCAGCATATTTAAGGATCCACAAGCGCGTTGCCTAATTTATATATTGATTTGTTTAACTAGCATGAATTATTCGGTAGGGTTTTTGCTTTTGCATACTTTGATTGAGGAATCGTCAGAAAAAAGAATGATGGTTTATGAGTTTTTCAGTAGAATATATTTTAGAAAAAAGTGACCTGTTTGTTTCCTATGTGAAGTTCTCTCTAGAGTGCCTTTTTAATTTTTTATCTAGCTTTGCAACTGTCAAGATTTTGGAGTCATAAAATATGTTGTACTCACTTAATTATTCACTACTTTTTTGGCTTAGGTGTTCTTGTAATTGTACTTCTGAAGGTCATGGTTATAAAAATGAGAAAGTTTTGGAACCATCAATTTAAGCATTGAGGTGGTTTCTTTTTCTAACTTTTATTTCCAGGTGCTTTATTGGCTCTCTGGCCTTACATGCACAGATGAGAACTTTATTACCAAATCCGGTGCYCAACGCGTTGCTGCAAGTGAAGGTGTTGCACTAGTTGCTCCGGACACGTCCCCAAGTGAGTCAACATTTTATGCAAATTTATGTTCAATTTTATCGTTCAGTTAAAGGTTTACTAACATGGGTCAAGAATCACAAATAATCAAATAATATTATTCAGAAAAACGAGCCTAAAATCCGTTCCGAAGTACACAACCTAAACAAGTCAATGCACATATGGCAAGTAGGATTCACTGCGTACTCAAAGAGTAATTATCTCTACTTTTGGACCTTCGATAACCAATGACCTTTTAGGAGATATTAAACTAGATATTTTTCATGATTGTAGGAGCTAGAATCTTACCGCATATTTGATGTTTGTTACAGGAGGACTCAATGTGGAAGGTGAATCTGACAGCTGGGATTTTGGTGTAGGTATGTAGCACCAAGTACTTTGGAGGAATCTGGGATCCATTTTATTCCAATTGGCTAGTTACGATAACCTTAGTTACGAAAGCTTACGTGTTATGGGGATCGGTTACAGTGCTATATTCTGTAATTCTTGAGCATTTCAAGTGAATACATTTTCTATTTTTACAATCATRTCTGACTTAATGGTCTCCTCAATAATTCTACATTTGGGTCGTTATTGGTGGCTCATGCAGTGATGCATTTGAAAGAATAGTAATACATTGCAGTGTATGTTCTTTCTCTTGTATCTCGATATTTGAATCATTTTTATGCTTGTCTGCACCATGAAATCATGGAATTGGGATATTGCTACTCAAGAGGAGGTTTCCCAGTCCATATAACTCAAATGTGTAGATGGTATTGGAATGCCCTCTATGACTTGATTATAGTCTAGGCAACCAATTTTAAAATGGATATACGATTGCCTAAACTATTTCAGATTTATGTTAACTTTCGGTGAAAGCTTTMATGTTCTCTTTTTGCCCTAAAAGTTTTGCTCTGTCTTTTTTGGAAGGTGGAAGTTGTGTGGTTGTTAAAGCTTTGTAGGCATCTGTAATTGCTTTCTCTTAAACAGTGAATTTTGGATAAGTTCTCGGTCATCAAAATATGTTCTTTCTCAGTCTCGTGATGGCTGTTTTATAGGATGCCATTCAGTACTCTCTTCTTATTTTCATCCGTCTGTGACTATTACTCTGCTATAGCAGAAACTTCTCTAAGTTTTTGAGGGAAATGGATCCTGAAATACCTCTCTTTTCCTCATTTAGCATGCTAAAATCTGATTATGCCATCATTATTACTCCCAAAGAAGACTCTCAATTGAAAAATCCCATCTGTTTCTTATAACTCTCGTCAGGGAGGAGCGTCTTAAGAATTAAATTTATATGCCTTCTCAAATTGTTTTTGGATCCTTTGGATCATTATGCAGACCTATATAGMGGGAGAAAGACCATATATATATAGTACATAGTATATTTCGAGGGGATGACCATGTGGAAGGGCCTCATGAAAATATATCTTCTTATACCAAACTATCGATGGGATTGACAGGAAACTTATTATATTTTTCCTTGTGTTTAACTTTTRTGGGTGCTCTTGTTGGGAGAAGATTGTGCATGATTTTATTCAGGAACAAATTGCACYTGTGGTAGAGTTTGTTAGAACCATTGTTTTTAATTTTTGTGCATTGAGTTTCCAATCAGTTGTATTATTTGTGTCTGCTATGATGTTAACTTATTTGCAATACAGGTGCTGGGTTTTACCTGAATGCAAAACAGGATAAGTGGAAGAATTGGAAAATGTATGATTATATTGTAAAGGAATTACCTGCACTTCTTAGTGAAAATTTTTCTCAGCTTGATAYGTCAAGGGCATCTATATCCGGACATTCTATGGGTGGTCATGGAGCACTAACAATCTACCTGAAGAACTTGGATAAGTATAAGGTAGTTGAGTGATATTTTTCSTTGTAAATTGGAATATTTGCTTATCTTAAATTTGGGTGTTTGCCAAACTAACAGAATTTGATAGGAAATCACAGAATCTTCCCTCTCTAAAATAATCAGTTTTTACTCTGTTAGACCCATTGAATTTATTTCTTATCTGTTTCCAACGTCCTTTTTTGACATTCGAGTCCCTCTCCTCAGTCAGTTTCAGCCTTTGCACCCATTGTCAATCCAATTAGTTGTCCCTGGGGCCAGAAAGCTTTCACAAACTATTTGGGTGCAAATAAAGCAGACTGGGAGGTAGGATCTTAAGCATGTTCCATTTGTATAATGTGTTGAAGGGCATTTAAKTTCGACAATTTAGATGTTACACTACTGCAATTCTGCAGGAATATGATGCAACTTGCCTTGTATCTAAGTTCAGTGATCTTCCTGCCACTATTCTGATCGATCAGGTGAGAAGTCTATTTATTCAACTAGTTTTGCTGAAAATAACTGGAAATAAAGGTTGACTTTAATTTGTATTCCTAGGATTTATATTTTTATATTTGAAAGGATACATGATTATCTTTTTCTTTTCCTTGTTTTCTCCATATACGGTGTCCAAGTTACCGCTCCTAATCTTGGCTGGAAAAATAATCACTCTTGCTGGCTTTGCTTCTTTAATAAGACTAAAATAATATGTAGTTCTATGTCGCGTCTGTTACTATCTCATTACTTCACTCTTTTAAGCTTGATAGAATGTTGCAGYTGTTGCAATCTCAGGAATATCAAAAAGATAATCTTTGTTTGGAATTGAGAGTGAATGCATAAGTTTTCTTCACAACGAGACTACATAAAAAGTTGTAACTTTGATATTATGAGCACCACATCATAGTCATGTTCTATCAGAAGACATGAGCCACTGGGCTACAAAAAATTTCCTTTTGTGATGTCAATGGACAAGTTATTGTTGGTATACTCTTTATATTTTTCTGATTATTTGGGGTTTCCAGAATCAGTTAATCCACATTAACTAGTCAATCAGGTTACATGCAGAAGATATTTGCAGGCTATATCGTTGAAGATGTAAATCATGATAGAAACTTCACTATTATTGTTTGCAACAATAAACAAGACTATGAATAGTATGTATGAAACCAATGAAGAACTGGGATTAATCTTTGGCATAAAACTGAAACAAATAAAAGATTAGATATGTCCATGAAGCTATAAACTCTGTCAGACTAGATTTATCTAAACGAAATAAGCATTAGGTCTGCCAAAGCTAAATATCTGCATTAGATCCTTAACAGCTGAAACAGAAGTTTGATGCTAAATTCCAAGAATGTTACCTTGCTTCTTGTGGAATTTTGGTCTAGATTAAATGTCACGGAGTGACCCTAGGCCCTCAAAATTATAATTTTAGGTTAGTAATATCCTTAGTTGTTCTGTGTATGTTATTTAATAGTTGCACATGTATATAAGAATCAGTTAGTGAGAGAGAGAGAGTTGATTTTTCTGCAAGTAACTTGCTACTTCAACCTATTGCAGGGAGAGGATGACAAATTTCTACATGATCAACTACTACCACAGAAATTCGAGGAGGCATGCAAAAAGGCAAATGTTCCTCTCCTATTGCGCTTGCAGCCTGGTTACGATCACTCATACTATTTCATTGCCACCTTCATCGAGGATCATATTCGGCACCACGCTCAAGCACTTAATCTCTAATTTGCAGTCACTAGTATAGACCTGAAGTTCCAACCCTCTTGCTCAAGTTCAAACTCATTTGCTGTCTTAGATGCTTCCATGTTCATCTCGACCATTTCTTTCCTTGGGAAAGTCTATGGCGGTTCACTGTTACTTGATCGAGAAATAACTAATGCAAATCAATGCCCRTTTATGCATTATATGGGACCATTTCAATAATATTGAGCTCTAGCATTCCATACGTATGGTAAAGAAAAGTAATAGCTGCTCTTATGCTGTCSTTTCCTAAATTATCATATAACTTGCGCAAGGGACCCTGCTGCCATCAGTAATTACCGAAGTATCAGCTGTATGAATTATTAAGAGAATTGAAAAAAAAAAAAAAGAAAAACAAAGACCAGAAAACAATACAGTATCCAATTGGGATTTATGAACTCTTTCATGATGCAATTTTAATTCTTCAACTGATAATATAGCCAACCAGAAAGATCTAGAGAGAGGTCGCCAGAATGTTCATTTATGTATACACAATTCTGAAGAAGGTAAACCATAGGACCTAGTCGCATGTAGACAACTTTATCTCAACTCACGTTTAAACATCGCTTCAAAGTGACATCGATTTTACTTTACAAAATCTTAATTTCCATATGGCATCGTATATAAAAGAAAATAGTCCCAGACCAACTAAACTAGCTGGTGCAAACTCTCGACTGTTTATGAATTCTGTTCTATCATATACTAAACTGCTTTTACAATCTAATCAGGAGAAGGGGAAAAAGAAAGAAAAAAGACTACTATACATTGCTATATTTCCACCGTAGGAGCCAAGCAAAACTGGCAGTACAATTCTATCCAATAATCTGTACAACCCAATTACAGAATCCTGCGCATTTTATGTTCTGTGAGCATAGATCAGTCAGTTGAGCACCCGAACTCTGCCCTCAGAGTTGGTGGTAGCTTCAATTCTTGGCAAAAGAAAGATATGTGGCTCAATAAATAAAAGATTCTACTGCATTTGCTACCGCCCAGTTAACAAGTTATTCTGACCTTCAGTGCGGAACTCATTTTGACTCCCCTCTTGAACTAAATGTGAGGTAGTAAATGCTGGTTCAATATTTTCATTCACACTTTTTGTTGGCCTCTTCAGCCTTTTAGGTCTCTGCTGTTGTACCTCTGTGTTTTGTGAGGGATCATCAAACTCATAGTCCATTGGCATAGAGACCGGAGATAAAGAGCCTGAAATTTTTGATCCTTTCGGAGGTCTCGATCTTGCAGGAGCTTGCTTGTCAGTGTTCACTTTCCTCTGCAAGCAGAAAAACWAAATCAGTAAAGATGTAAATATCGTAAATATAGATATTACACCCCTCAGTGTCAGAGCTGGTCATGGAAATGTACCACAGAATCAAATTCACTCTCGGGATATACAAACATTTACTGCTAGAAGAAAATATCTTTGACAAAACAAAACTCCCAACTCTTCAGTCATACCCTCTGAAGTTATTTACTTCAACAGCGAGAGGGTCGTGGCTTAAAAGAAATGTTCTATGAAAATGGAAGGATCTAAGCCAAAATCTAGTAACCACAAATTGGGTCTTGGCTTAAAAGGAGACCATTAAAATATAGTGGTAGAGCTAGATTAGGACTAGTCCATAAGACCAAGTACTCCATTAATGTGCTTGGTGTGTGTATATGTACACATAGAGATGTATGTATGTACATGCTAATGCATACATTAGCTTTACTTTTAGCATCAAGTAAATAACTAAAAAAGGATAAATTCTTTTGCCCACCAAAAGACATCTAACTATTTTGTCTATTTATTGAGTTATTTGACTATTTGATGCCAGCATAGTTTCACTTGCTCAGCTTAAAATTTTAGCAAAGATTGGGATACTAAAACATCCAAAGTTCCTCATTGCCCCAGAGAATGCAAAATAAAAGGGCCCAAGACTAAAGCTATGAACCTGCAACCAACGAATAGGTTGTGCTGCCCAGAGATAATTGCACCTAAGCTAAGATTTAACAAGATCTTACAGTTCCAGCTATAAAAACTTGCATCACTAATGCTACTAATCCTTTCCCAAGATGAAAGAAAAATATCATAACAAGCCGAAAGTAAAATTTCTTATTTTCACTCAAGGAACCCAAAAAAAAAAAAAAAAAAGAAAAAGAAAAAAGGAGACTCTTGCCTTTTTATTATTGAGCTTGGCTTTATCTGGATCAGGAGCATGCTCAGATTCATTTTCCTGAGATCCAGGGTTCACAAGATCTTCCAAAGATGCATCACCCTCTGCATCAATTCGTATGCCCTTTGTTCCACCCTTCTTTTTCTGTCTCTCTCTAGCCTGATAAAGGAAGCATACCATTAATGATCGAAAATTTCAAGAGATTTAGTTTCAAAACTAAACAAGCAAAATTGAGAGCTTGCAAAAGCTATGCTAGTGATCAACCTGTAGAGGAATCTCTTTCAGCTTCTGCTCCAAATGGGGATCATCAATCAGCAAGGATACAACGTCCTCAGGAGCCAAAATATCACCCTGAACATGACCACCTGTCATGACAAGCTGCTGGACGGTGCTTTTCTGACTAGCTCTCTGTAAAATCTTCTCTTCAACTGTTTCTTTACATATCAACCGATACACAGTGACCTATGCAATCAGAGCAACTTCCAGAAATAAATAGTATATCTATAGCAACTCAGCATCAAAAGAAAAGTTAAAATTTATATCAATACATTTCGTCCAAGAACAATCAATTAAGACATTCCTAGATATCACAAGTCCAAGACACAAATCCATGTCAATGAGAACTCGTTACCAATGTATAAAAACAATGAAATAAGATATAAACCCCAAACAGAAAGCATTTGGAAAAGATAGAAGACAAGTATAAGGTTATGTAGAAAAGAATCTCAAGAAAAGGTTTGTCGGTACAAAGCTAGTTCACACAAGCTAAGACATTAATTACATATCAAACATGAATTTGATACGACTATTTCTGTAAAACTTATTTTGTCGACTTTCCATTGATACAGAAAATTAGTATAGACTAAAACATCTTATCATGCAAAGGAAAAACAAAAGCTCTTATGAAGCATCACTAATGCAAGCACTTATTTTTGATGAAAACGAATAAAGTACTAGGTGGAGACTGACATCCTTAGTCTGACCCAAGCGATGAGCTCTATCCATTGCTTGTAGATCCAAGGTTGGATTCCAATCACTTTCATAGAATATTACAGTATCAGCAGCTGTCAAATTGATACCCAAACCACCAGCTCTTGTACTCAGCAAAAAGACAAAGATATCATTCCTGCCATTAAGATAGAATAATTAGCCTGTTAATTACAGGATTGCACATTTTTCAAGACAACCAGAGACTGTATAAATCGAGTTAACACATACCGAAGCTGGAAATCCCTGACCATGTCTCGACGGTCCATTATTGTGGATGAGCCGTCAAGCCTTAGATATTTAAATTTCCTATAGTTCATATAATCCTGCAAAATTAGTGAAATATCAGCACTAAAACTTTTATTTAAAAATTAATAAAAAAATCCAGCTCTAACTGTACATATGAATATTGCAATACCAAATCATGTTCCAGATGAATGTTTTAGAATTATGATTTTACTACACCAAATTACAGATGAATATATCCCAACCTTTTCCCCTTTACTTTTAAGAAGGAAGAAAATACTTCCTCAGTGGAAAGTGCACAGATGATAACCTTTAAATCAATCCCTGAATACCCCTCAAGTTAAAACTGACACATTCATTTAAAAAGGAAAACATGCTGGACCTACCTAGTATATTGATTTACTACACCTCCACGTTATCAAGACTGTTTATTTCACATACTCTAAAGTCTCTACAAGGAAAGAGGGTGCTGGTGAAGCTATTCGAGGCAATGGAAATCCTCAAGCATTTATTCTGGAAGAGATTTATAGGCTTTTAAGGAACACTTGCCTTATTATTATCTAGATGGGAACAGTGTATCTAATGTATCATCAGACAATTCAAAATAATATAAATATAAATAGATAAAGAAACAAAATTGCAAAAATGATTCTGACCATTGAAATCACAGGAATTTATGCTTTAACAATAGACATCATGCTATTTTAAACTTGAACCCAAATAATAAGCAAGTCTTGCATGCACAGGCAACTGTACCCATCAGTGAGGATTTAGACCAAATATTTTCGTCTCTYCAAGTTCTGGTTGGGTATGATTAGCACTACAGCAAGATGTATCAAGCTTCCTGGTAATACCAGGTCAGATCCATAGAGGGGAAAAAAACAGCAAGATTTTTTTTGGCGGGGAGAGGGGGAGGGGGTGGGGGGATAAAGCCAGAAGTTAAGTCATAGAAACCATCCAAATCAATTACTATACTTTCTAGGCAGATAAACCTCCTCCATCTCTGTCGCAGTTATATGCACAATACAATTATAGATATCTGGGTACCTCTAGTATATTCAACATCTTTGTCATTTGCGTAAAAAGTAGTACACGATGATTTCCAGCTCGCAAGCGTTTTAGTAGTATGTCCAGAGTTTGAAGCTTCCCAGAGTCCTGATAGAAGATGATAGACATTCCAAATGTCTTAGAGATGCACAAAATCTTAAAGAAAACGTCTAGTGGGTGTATGAAGCCACAACAAAATAAATGCACTTGGAGGATGAATTAGTCTTACTGTCAGCATCTTTGCAGGGGCAAAGGGTTGCATTGGTGGACATGAGCCAAAAATCTTATACGTAAGCTGCAGAGCAGGTTGTGAAACAGGTAACTCAGAGTCAATCTCTTGAATCAATGGGTGAGCAACATCTGGTTTCCTGGGACCACTCGAGTCAGACGTGCGGGCAAACCCAACTAATAATCTCTTAACCCATGGGTGATGAAGCTCTTCCAGCATTTTGTAAGCAAAATGTCTATCTGAGCAATGAGCACTTATCTGGAAAGGGCATAGCAAAAGAAAGCAGAGAACTATGAGTATATTTGTTTTTGGTCTTGTTATTGTATGAAAATTCATAAATTTGCAAAAATAGTAGCGCTTACAGGAGGAGCTCTGGTTCTTGGGATATATGAGTATGTGGCATGTAAAAGCTTAACACTGGATAGAACCCTATCCTGATGTGGCACGACTAAAGCCTCAAATGGACCATCCAAAGGACCTGTTGCAAGCTTTCTCCTTAGAAGAGTACTCTCCAATTTGCTAGGTAGCAGTAACATTCTTGTAACTGCTCTTACTTTGTCCCTCCCAAGTTGATTGCATCCAATATCATCATCCTCAAAGTTCATAAGAGAATCTAAAATTACATCCAGAAACTGCCTATCCCATCTCATTATTGAAAACAACAACCTCTCCATATAAGAACCAGTTGCTAAAAGTGAAATTTCTGTAGGAGATAGATCAGCCATTCGAGCAAATCCAAAAGATCCACTTCGTAAAAAAGAGCAATTTGAATGGTAATGTTCTTCAAACTCAGATCTACGAATATTTTCAGGATTGAAAATGTTAAAGTATCTCTGAAACAGTTCCTTGGTACAACCTTGACCTAAAGCAGAGTAATGTGTGCTGGATTGCTGGACAAGTTCTTGATAGACCAACTTTGGTATCTGGATGATTTAATAAAAAAGCTGGTTAGAACATGAAAAACTTCTTTGCAGTGTCTGTGGAAATTAGATTAGATCAGTAAATTGTTACTRACACTCTGGATACTAATCAATCTTACACAAYAGAATTAGAGGCACATTGCCAAAGAGATGTGCTTACTTTCTACTTCGGTATTTTCCACATACAATGTCATTAGCAAGAGCACAAACACAATATAAATTTCAAAAGGTGTTTTATTAAGCTTTCTTTAGATGTTTTCTTTTACGTTCCCCCTCAAGGGAGAAGGAAGTTATTTGGTTGCAGTCAAGAAGGGGCCCTTGCCAAGATAAGTCAATCAGTTTCTTTGATAGTCTCACAGAYAGCACGAAAGTGGTTAGTAATATTTCAATGTTTTGTCAGTGCAAAACATGCTAAAATGACTCGGCAGTAATCAGAGATATAAGTATATTTTTATCTAATTCTGGGCATAACAATGTCTCGTGTCTCATTTTACAACAAATAAATGTCAGTTTCAAATTTTCAGATTTGGGTAGAAATATAAATTTWGCCACAAACATGTTTTCTAGTTTATGGTGTTATTTTGTAGGAATTACACAACTTGTTGGATTAAACAGTGAAATTTAGATATGAAATATTCAAATTAAAACACATGTTCATATTTAGATATGAAAACCCTGAGGTCCACACCTAGTAAATTCAATAAATTCATGTATCCAAGCAAATATAAATTTACAAGTATGCAACAATTTCTATTATCCATTAAAAGAGAAAACAAGAAAAGCCTATGTAATATGCGTTTAAACTTGGTGAAGCATTCAATTTCCTAGTACGAGAAGGAAAAAATTGAACACAAATATATTAGTAATAGATCTCATCATTTAAGAGGTTATCAAGCCATTTAATTCATGTCATAGTTAGGATGATCCAAATGCGTTTTGCCCCAACTCTGTCCTGCTACATTTGTGTGTGTTTGTTTCTTTTTCTTTTGCTGAATAGGCTGCTACATTTTGTGATGAGTCAACTTGTGCCAAAATCAACATATTCTGTGACCAGATGATGCATCACAAGAGGATGGCAAAAACTTTGTAAATAGAAACACATCTGCACAGCTGGAAAAGAAAAAGAGAAGAGAACACATAACACTAAGAATGGAATTAGATGGCATCMCTGATTACCTCATACGTAATTGGATTCCTCCCACCAGAATAGTACACGTCCTCTAGTTCTCCAAAAGGGGGAGGAAGAAGAGAATTCGGAACCTCTCCAAAGTAAAAGTATGTACTGCCCTCATTTCTCTCAAATAGTTCTGGATGGTTGCACACCTGTGGTTACATAGAAAACAAAGTTTTCAATGAAGATACCAAATCCAGTGGAAGAAAATGACGCATATATTTGGTGCATGATAGTTAGGTATCGAAAACTCAAGCAACAAACCATCATACAACAGAAAGTACAGAGCTAGTATATCACAAATAAGATACCTTTCTCAGCTGGATAACGATATTCATCAGGTTCAGAATTTTCTTGTCATTYAGATGCCCCCGATTTCCATCAAACAACTCATTAAGTGATATCTTATTCTTGATAGCTTGATAAAATGCTTGCTGGCGCGAACTCAACTTACAATGCACAGTAATTTCTGTTTTTCCAGTCAACTCAGTAATCACATCCTTTTTTACCCGCCGCAGCATAAAAGGTTTCAGGATAGCATGCTGCAATAGAAGAAAGAAGCAAGAAAAGCAGATTAGGGAAGAGGAAAGGAAGATAATTATCAAAGATKGATCACAAACAAGCTGGTAAAACTGAAAGCAACTATAAACACATATTCAACTGGGATAAAAAAATGCCAGGCAAGGAAGATTTAAGAATCTGGCATAACTAATTAGATGAGCAATACAAAGACATAGTTATTAGGATCGGAAAAATAAGGGTTAACTGGGCATTATCTAAAGCTTCTGAAGTCAACCACATCAAGCATTGAGTATTTACATTATCCCACAACCACCTCCAGCTTGAGGAAGTGATGTCAAGGAGAGCAAAGTGTGTTAGAGATAATTTCTCATTCCACAGTTAAAACAGTGCATAAAACAGTGGATAATAAACCTAGACATAGAACATTTATAACAGAAGTTTGCATGTCTTCCAGATATAAAATTGTGTAGAAAGTGCAAAAGGAACATCCTTGCATTTAATTGTTATTCAACTATGTTTGTGATGATTTTACAGAAGTTAGAACCACACTCACCAATCTATTAAGCTGGTGTTCGTTCAATGTTCCACCATGCTCTGCATGGTTCTCTATTCTGGTTATATAGAGCAAAGAATAGTCAGACAATTTTTCTTGATGCATAACTTGAGAGAATGCGGATAACATTGTAAGAAAAAACATACCCTTTTGAAAACCATTCATTAAATTGCTCGTGACTATCAAACAAGGTCGGCATAATGAAATGTAAGAGAGCCCACAGCTCAGCCATATTGTTTTGAATTGGAGTACCCGTCAGAAGCAAACGATTTCGACAATTAAAACTGAGCAGTGTCTTCCATCTTATACTGACAACAGAAATACTCAACATAATTAGAAGAGAGGCCACAGGCTGTTCTACTTTTCCCAAGCCCAGCAATTTAGACATGCATGTACAAGTCCTCATTGCATGTGCAATATGAAGGCTAATATTCAGTTTCATATACAAATCACAATTAGTTTCATCGACCAGACCATGTATTTTATGCTAAGCTATTATTTGTCACAATATTCAACATATGGAAGACACTATTGTGTTGCATTTTTAATTATAGATTTTTGTCTCTAATAGAAACCTCCACTACCCATAGGCAAAATCACACTGTTAATATTCCTATACTGTGGGGAAAGGAAAAGAAGAGAGCCATACATATGGAGAACTTCCGAACTACAGACTTCACTATTCCTTTTTGTGAAATTCTCGATTCAACTGTTTTCCTATCAAAACCATTCTCATGCCCAGAAGYCATGAATTTCCATTTCTATTCTGTTTCCAACCCAGTGAACTTAATGAAATGTCAAAGGGACTATTATTTCATCAAAAATCGAAAAAACGTTTTACATTTAATTCAGCTGATAGATAAAAACCACATATTCAAACCTGTTAGAACTTTTAATTGCCTGAGCTTCATCCAACACCATATATTGCCATTTTACACGTCGAAAGTACTTTTCGTCAGAAACTAGCAGTTGGTAGCTGGTAATGAGAATGTGAAACCCAGCATCCCTGCAAGAAAACAAGGTCTGATCAGTACATCAAATGCAATCAGACGTTCCTTGTTCCCCCACTCCCTCTTCTTTCTTTCACACGTAGAAAACAGGCCATACACAATAGTTCCCTTGAAAACGAAAGATAAAAGCGGCAAGCAAAGAGAAGATGACTGAAGAATTCAGAACCTGGATGCTAGGACGTCCATAATTAACTAAAATGCTTTTAACCTGTTAAGACATTGAATCAGAGAAAAATGCCAAGACCTGCTTTCACTCTTTGAATTTGCAAAGTGGGTACTACAAAAAGGAGGGTCAGATGGGGAATGGAAGGTTTTTTCCAAATAGTTCCCAAATATCCTTTTTACTACTAAAACTATCAGTCTCTATTAAATCCTCAAGTTTGTAGAGTTTTTGCACAAATATTATTTCCCAAATCCCTTCGATGCTATAATCATGATATACATAACAGGACCAAGAAAAGAGAAAAAAAAAAAAAGAAAAAGACCACCACCACCAATCATAAAACAACTATAGGTCACAGGGCCAGAATTGGACATGTAAAGGATTCAGATTCTTCCTGATTTTTTTACTTCTCTTTGGTCATCTATGGGCTAATATTCAGCCAAAAATTCTCATGTTCCAAATCAATATTGTACAATAGAACTTACTATTAGTGAAAATCGAACAATTCATGACAAATGTTTGCTCTATCTGAAGACATCACTCTAAAGCTTTCTAATCACTTGGCACTATACATGCTCAAGAGGTCAGTTTCAGAATATCATTTTAATCTTTCTTTAGGGAAATAGAAAGATAAGACCCAAAATGACTAAGAGGCAACAAATTTTTGACCTTCGATATAGGCGCTTGGGGTTGATGTTCTTCCTGAGTATCATTCGCTCTTGAAGTCCACCCCAATATGGAAGTGTTTTTAGATCAGGACAGAAACGACTAATTTCATCAGCCCAATTATTCAAGACAGAAGCTGGAGCAACAACCAAAAAAGGTCCCCATATATTCTTTTCCTGCAGAGTGCGACCAATATCAGTCTAAATAAATCCTCAAAGGAAAACATCGAACCAAAATACAGACTTACTTCAGCCAGATGAGCTAAGAATGCCATGGCTTGGATTGTTTTCCCGAGACCCATCTCATCAGCAAGAATACCATTTAAACCCTGACAGTATAAATCAATCATCTAACTCGATTACCAAGAGAAAAGCATGAAACCAAGCATAAGGTTTAGAAAGATCTGAGTATTCATACCTGCTCATAACAGTTCACAAGCCACTGAAGGCCTTTGAGCTGATATTCCTTGAGGGAACCTTTAAATAGCTCTGGTGTTTGAACAGTCGATGCTACAGGCATTGTGGACCTAGAGGCATTGCGAAAGAGAGTATCAGTGATCAAACAGCTTTGCAACAAAATACAGACTCCAATACCATAACATTTTCTTATTAATTAAAATTTTCCTTCTTTTCAAGGGAAGATGTGTTTATGAGTCTCCACCACCTGAAAAACTAAAAAATTTCACCAGTATAAATGAAAGACCAGCAGCAATAGAGGAACTTACGGGTGTAATAGATCCATATTAGCAGATCCTGCAACTGATCCATCTTGTTCAGGGGCCTCAATAGCAGCAACTTGCCGTAGCCTCAAACATTCGCTGTCAAATGCACTTGTCATCCTTTTCTGCTTGGAAACTGCATCTTGGGCAGCCTTGAGAGCTTCTTTTCTCAGTTCAGCCTCTTCAGGATCCTCTTCTTTCACAAGACTTGCTTCTGAAGACATCAGTTGCATCTCCTGTTCATCTAATGTTTCTTCACCAGCAGCCAAACCYTCAGCTGGCTGTAAACTAGACTTATTTTGCATGAAGTGACTGTAAAGTTCAGTTTGTGACAGCAGGAAATTCAGCCTCTGCTGTTGCCTCTTGGCTTCACGTAGCTCTTGTTCACGCTTCAAAGCTTCTGCAGCTTCTTTTTCCTCTCTTTTCCTTACTTCAGCCTGCAAGATGAAACCTTAAAGGTCAAGGAACTTCATCTGCAAAAATTTATCAATATATATCTGTAGATAGATCATCCTTTTGCACTGTCAAAAATGCGGGATCCATATCTACTATTGTACTGTAAAATTCATATAACTAAAATTCTTAAGAAGTTCTTTGAGAGATAAAGCAACTCTTCTTAGTTCCACACCAAGCTTCTGTTCAACAGGAAAAGCAACTTATTACCTAATGGCACCAACTACAAGGAAGCAACGATAGCTAAAKATGTAACTACATCTACAGCCAATGACCAGCCAATATCACAGTTCATACAAGCAAAGCTCATCATAAGGTATCATGTAAAAAACAACAAACCATGACTTATCATCTTTTTCCTTTATTTGGCAGTTTTCCTTTCTTATTCTTCTTTTTTGCCAGCGTTTTCTCCCACTTCCAAGGAGATAGAAGAAATGCTAAAGTAAATCAACTAAAGATCAGAAATTGCAAGTGTACCATCTCTTTGTCAACTCTTTTCCAAAACACAAGCATGTCTCTGGCCAGTTTCCTCGTACGTATCCCTGCACCCCTCATTAATTTAAGTGATCTACTAACCTTCATCTTTACCTGGAGGGGGGGAAAAAAAACGGCTAAACTCAGCAAAGTTAAGTAACAGCTGGTGCTAAGAATATAAAAGCTAAATTTGTTCAAGCATCTCAATATGGTTCTTCAACATTCCCATCAGAGCACAGTATGAAAATAAAAAATAAAGAATGCTTTGGTCCTTTTACCTCTCTTTGACAAACTTCAGTAAACCTCTTTGCATCTGCCAGCTGTTTTTTGTGGAAATTTGTAAAGATCCTATAATGTTTTGGAATGTCCTTCCTCACCATACTCACCCAGTATTTACCCATTTTCTCCCTTTCTTCTCTCTCAATCTCAGAAGGGTCTTTCTTCACCTTTTGCCTTTTGGGTAGGCTACGTTCAATAATCTGCAAATTTCACACATCCAAAATATAACTGAATTATAGCCAGGGCATTTGTAACACATTTCAGGWAGAACCCCCAACCCTCCCTCCCCCACCCTCACCAAACAAACAAATAGAGATGAAGCATCATGAATGAAGCTAATACTGACCTCATATGTGTCTCCTTTCTCAAGCACCTTTACATAATAAACCTGCAGAACACCGCCKTCCGATAAGATAGACCGGCGTATACTTCCAGCAGCACCCTCAGGAATCGAAGATGCCTCCAGTGCAGCATCACTAACTTTGAGACTGAACCTCTGTGCTGAATCATTAGCTGCCTGGGCTTTCAATCTAGCTTGAAGTGATTCATACTGGGGCATGGGATCACCCATTCCTACTTGGCTTCTAGGCCCAAATCTCTTATCAGCAGCCATCATTTCTGCTAGCGACCTCAGATCAAGAGTTCCCTTGAGGTAAAATTCCTCAACCCGGATATCTGACATACTTGGCAGATTCAATGATGTTGCCAGCTTTTCATAAGGCAGAGGGATACCATAAGAGATGCTGTCTCCAATATCCAAATAACCAGGTTCACTAACTAATCTGCAAAGTTGTCAGGAGATTCTTCAGAAAATAGTAGCCATGAACAAGTAGCCAAAAGAGTTCTACAAAAGATAGAAATAGCAGAAAGATATCCATCTTTAATCTTAAATAATCTAAAGAAAAAGGCAAACCTATCAGAAGCATATTTTGGAAGAAAATCAGATCCATGTAAATTCCCCAATTTTGAAGTATGATTATCATTGAAACAATCTGCAGAGGGATCAAGTCTGTGCAGTTTCCCTCGCTGGTCATTGGATAATTTCTGATCTTTTATTCCTAAACTACTTCTCGTGATGGTCATCCCAACCCGATTTGATGCAGGACTTGGGGAGGATTTTTTTAGCCTCCTCTTGTACTTCTGAATGTGATCGCCAAGCATAGCTCGATATTGCTCCTCCGAAATGTAAGGATTATAACTTCCGTCCTCTTCTTCACTACTATGTGCGCTCTGCTTCCTCTTCTTCAATTCCCTCCCTGACATTATTCCATTACTATGCCCGCCCATTGCTCCACCTATTCAAATCCAACATGAAGAAAGCAAACCACAAAAGTAAGTTGACACTTACTATACCAAAAGCATTCCTTCCATGTTGAAGCAACCAAAATAGAACCAAATACTTCCATTATTCGTAACCTTCCCATCTCCAAGATGCAAAATTAAAGTGCAACAACCAACATTCAAGATTTAAGTTTCATAAACTTTTAAACTGGACTATGTGATTTCAACTAAAAGAAAGGCAGAATTAAAGGAGAAACATTGTTAATRARATAAACTGCAAACCTTGGCTACCTCTGCTCTCATCCTGACTGCTATTTCCATAATAATCAAAATCATGATCTTGCTGTGGCAGCCGAAAGCTCATCAAAGGCTACAGAAGAACCCGAAATAAGAGAAACTCAAAGAAATAGAAAATAATTTTCAAAATCACAATTCACCGGAGACATAATTCATTAGAACCAAGCAAATACTTAAATTTTCATCCCTCAGTCCAAGTTACATCAAATTCATATGGACCAGGATGAACTTAACTCCATATCAAACAAAAAATATCGCACCAATCTACCATAAAGCTCCCCACATCCCACTAGAAACTTGACGCCAGCAATGGAGAAGACATTGCTCAATTGTGAAAAGCAACCGACTTGAGAATAGGAAAAACCTGATTTGAATTACCTCAAGATTGAAGAGGTTGGAGTAGGAGTACCGCCGTTTGGAGTCCATGAGTTGTGGTGCTTGCAACACACTGTAAAAACAAGGGTCCAAGCCCTAGGTCTATGAAGAGCATTTGGGGAAGAAAATAAAATAGCCAAATTTTACCCGTGGAGATATAGAATAAGAATAATGTTAGCAGCAGTTGAAGAGTAAAAGAAGATTGAAGTTGACAAGGTGAAGGAGAAGCGAGAACCCTAACCCTAGAAGAGGAGAGAGAAACAAAGATAAGGAGAAGGACCTTAGAACGAGAAAGGAGGGAGGAAGAGGCGCATGCACAGTTGGAGTCCATTGGTTCGTGCTAAAGTACACCCATGCGTACTATAGGTTAACGTGCGCTTCACAGTGTACGTCTTCGCGGGAGCTTGTTCTTCTGGTTTCTGTTTCWTGTATGGTAATGGTATGGCGAAAGTKGTTTAAGAGAAAGGGRATGGGCCATGATCTGCTGTGACCAAGATACGTATTTGATTATTTTCCCCRTCCACGTGGCATGTATGAACGGCTAGAAGGTATACGTATCAATGGCTATTCCTAAATTGGTTCTACTAATATTTGTTTTTTTAATAATTTAAGAGAATAATATGGATCMAATAAAAAACGTTTACGTATTAAGAAAGTATGATACCATTGCAGATTAGATGTCTTATCATATTTTGAAGTAATAGTTTTGGAAATTAATATAATATTTAATGACATCAAATACATAAAATTTGTATTAACCTAGCACCTTTTAGTATTGCTTTTCCAATACAATTTTTTAACTTTTTAAAAATTAAAATTAAAAGTGAAAAGAATTAAAATAATTTAATATTACTTTTAATTGTATTAACATCGAACATTAATCAATCAAACCTATTAATAATATATAATCATAATTAATAAAACATTTCGTTCAATAAATTCGATCAACACATTTGATGAAAACACCTCAATAAAATTAACTAATGCTATCAACTAAATCCTTGAATCGRGTGGATAACCCTAATTTGGGTGATGGTTTCCGATGCTATCACCCAACTTTTGCTGATGAAGATAAGCATGTTCTGGACAAGGTAAAAGTTGCATCAAATATATTTTTTTTTCCTTTTTTTTTTCCTTGAGACATTGATCGAAATTCAAGACCCATCGGGGCTYTATGGCTTTATGGAGAACAAGGCTAGATTCCATGAAGCTTGCACATAAGCCTCGAGCAAATCAATTAAAATGCAACTTCTACAATCTCCTTTTTTAGTAGAAACTGGAACTTTATATTGATTATACAAAAAAAATTACATATCAACCCCCTCTAAAAGCCAATTTTTACAATAGCAATTAGAAACTTAATTTACACTTTCTTTTCAATTTTCCTGATAACTTTTCAACATTTTGAATAATCCCARTCTATAGCTTTTTTTACCAACTTTCATCAATTATCCTACCTCATCTAGTTGAGATTAGGTTTACATAGCTGAATTTGATTTGAGTTATGGATCATCAATATATCAATATCTTTATTTCTAATTTCATTCGACAATRCATTATTATTCATTATCTCGACACTCATATTGAATTTTTTTTGAAATACATTAACCTTAATAAAAATACATCACATTCACTTACTAGCGAGTTAAGCACATCAAACTTCAAACTTGTTGTGTTTACTCAATTGAATCAACAAACTATGAGCTGATGCAATTAACAACTAAGTCATAAATTAACAATTCATTAGTTCGAATAAAAACAAYATACTTTAAACATAATCCTAGCCTCTTATATCTTTCTTAAATCTTCCTTAGGGCTATGCAAGTTTACTAGTGTTACTGGCCTCTATATAAACAATTATTTTGCATCATTGAGAATTTTCTCTGCTAAAAGGGATGTCATAAATTTTTTTGGAAAATGACCTCTTGTTAATATGGGATTTTTTTGATTCTAATAAGAATTGAATTCGATTTAAAATTATTTATATTCTTTTAATATTAAATTATAAGTAAATTTATATACGAAATTTCGCTTTAATTTCGTAATTCGCTCAACCATTTGCCTAAATTCTTGTATTCTTCAAGACATTATTGAAATGGCTTAAACAGCCTAATTTTTGGTTGGTGGATAAATTGAGAAAAAAGACATACTCATCATTGACCAGGACGGTAAAGTCCGGTAAAGTCAAATACCACCTATAGCTCTTTTTGAACAATTGCGCTTGCGATCAACTGCGCGGCCGCCGGTCACGGATCGCTACCCTTTTATTCTCTTCCAGCTTTATATTTATTTTATTTTTTCTTAATATATTATAAATTCCAGAGTTATTATAATAATATCGCTAATTATTACGTTAGGAAAATTATCTAATATTAAAAATTTATTATTCTTAATAATGTAAATGACATCCTCAATGAGAATAAATTTCGATACTGACAAAATTCTAAAATCTTTGACATTTTCATATATACCTTTTTCGTGAGKAGCATGAATTTTTTTAATATGATTAATTCTTTATTTTTTTCCTTGAAGATTARTAATTACATTTATTTTTCTTTTCTCATATTGCATATTAATATTCTTCTGTTAAAAATATTTAACATTATTTTCCTAGGTAAGTATTATTACAAGATTAAATTTTATTTATTAAAAAATTAACTATTTTCCTTTTTATTTTTCACGAGTTATTAATTTTATAATATTTCTTTATCTTATTCTATTGCATTTTTCTCATATGCAATTAATTATGGAACTCTGCTAATATTTATAATTTATTTTTTCTATCTTTATTTATTCTTTTTTATATGTATCAACTTCAAATGTTTTTTTAATCGAATTTATATTTTTGACAAAAGATTAATATATCTATATATAAAAAAATGATGATCTAAATAAATTACACKTATTTGATGCTCTGCAACTTTATTCATAAAATGTTATCTTATATTTCTTAAAGCACACTTAACTTAAAACATTAAGCACTCCATTCTTTTATATGTGTCACATATATTAAATTTTTTATTTTAAATAAGTGTCTCTTTATAAATAAAAAAGTCACAAATTTACCTTTTATTAATATAGTGATATTAATTACTATTCTCCATTTTCTCACAAATTAAAATAACTCTTCATATTATTTTTTTAATTTAGAAAAAACTTTCACATACAACATAAAAGTTTAAAAATATAATAAGAGTATGATAATTTATTTAATTTCTCATAATTTAGTGCTTTTTTTAATTGCGACACTTATAAAAGTACCAAGGGAGTAATTTTAAAAAGTAAGTAAAATTTAATAAACACTCATTAAGATATTAACCTAAATCCTGGACTTAATAATTGAACATATTTTTTCATAATATTTGTTGATAAAAAAAATATCACGAATAATGATAGAGATATGTACATATATGTGTTTTATTTATATATCAATTAGATATAAATTCAAATTATCTAAATTATTTATTTTTTAAAATAAATTTGTCAAAAAAGAAAAAAGAAAAGAGAAAAAGATGGAACTTATGAGAAATCAATTTAAAAGATTCGAGCATCTTAAATAGAATAAAACAGATAAACAATGAAAAACAGCTTCAAAAGTTAGTAAGCGATTAATTAAAGTAAACTGAAAGTTTTTTTGAATAAAAATTATCACTCCATTCGAATAGAAAAGAAAAATCCAAACGAGTGGAGCCCCGAAAAGAGAAGTTCAAACGAACGAGGAGCTCCACTAGGTGGCAATTTCGTAGTAGCAGATGACGTTCAGACCCAAATATCAACCTTCTACGATATATACGCTTGTCCGTCCGCCTTCAATTTCAAGCAAAATACTTTCTTCGCATTTTCTCATTAGGAAATAATGTCAGGCTACCCCCATAATTACGGTTACGGTGCTCCACCACCTTACGGTGCTCAGCCACCGTCTTCCACTCAACCTTACGGAGCTCCTCCGTCGTCTTCCGGTCAACCTTACGGAGCTCCTCCACCTTCATCCGCTCAAACATATGGCGCACCGCCACCGTCCGCCAACCCACCCTACGGAGCACCACCATCAGGGCAATCTCCGTACGCACCATACTCCGCCCCTTCGGCCCCACCCTATTCTTCTGACCCGAGTAAACCTCCCAAGGAGAATAAACCGTCTGCCCCTTACGGTGCACCACCACACTCGGCTTTCTCTGCCCCTTATGGAAGCGCTGCCCCTTATGGAAGCGCTACCCCTTTTGCCTCTTTAGTCCCGTCAGTCTTTCCACCCGGTACTGATCCCAATGTTATCGCATGTTTTCAAATCGCGGATCAGGATGGAAGCGGGTTTATTGATGATAGAGAGCTCCAGAGGGCTCTTTCTTCCTACAATCAGAGCTTTAGTTTGAGGACAGTTCATCTTCTCATGTACCTCTTCACCAATTCCAATGCACGGAAAATTGGTATATTTATCTGTCTCAGAATACATGTCATTTTTCAAATTGGGAAGGGAACTGGATCAACAAGGGTTGTGGCTATACTATCAGCAAACTAATTCAAATCTCAAGTGAAATTAACTACAGTAATTTATTTTTGATATATTATACATGTTCCTAGATGGCTAACGTGAAAAGTGCTTTTTTTTTTTTTTTTTTCCCCTCAGTGATAACTATAGGTTACGTGCATTGACTAAAGGTTTATGTTCACTGACTCTTCGTTACATATTTAAATATTGAAGTGATATATTAACTGTGTTTGAAATATCTGAAATCCTTTTTTTTTTTTTTTTTTTGTCTATTTGCAATTTCTTCTTCTTTTTTGGCTTAACATGTTGCTTAGAATATATCGTTTGCATTGCATCGTTATCCATGATGTTTTCTGCGTGTGGGGTCGTTGGGTTGGTGAATGGAGTAGGTCTTCCTGATCATTTTACGCGTTTCTTTTAGACATAGGCTACATGTCAATTTGTTGACTTCTCCAGTAGCAACTTTCATTCGCTAATAGGATTGTTTCACCCAACAAAAAGAGGGGAAAAAAATAAAAAAAGGGCAACCTATGATTGCTTTCTGTCAGCAGGTTTTAAGCATGGTATATATCTAGCTTGTGATTATTGTGTCCATGGTTGCCAATGCATCACAGCTAGATAAAAATTTGACCTTTGCATGGCCATAGCCTCAGGTTTAAGAGCAATTATGACTATTTTTATGTCTTAGCCCTATAGAATGGCATCAGTTATTTCTCCACTGCCTCTGTATATAGTTGGGCATTGTCAAAAGCTTGATTATGCAGCTCAGAAAAGGAAGACGGAAATATCAACTACTATATGATCTACTGGTGGCTACTCTAGGCATTGACAATTGGATTTCGGTTAGAACCTGGAACAAAGTCATAGCTGTACTATTTGGTCCTTGAGATATAAGGTTATACGAGTCTAGAGTAATGGCTCTGAAGTTAAAGCTGCTGAGGATGACAGTTATGGAGCATGCTGCTCTGACATGTCCAATGTGGAACTAAAAGTGAAACATAGGCAACTATATGAACTTTGTGGGCTGCTACTCCGTTGTACTTGATATTGAATTCCAACTGCATTAGGTTGATAACATGATGATATTATGTCGCTCTAAAGAATTGCTGTTCCGTTGTTTTCTTTTTCTTTTTCGACTGTGTAACTAGTAGGTTAAGATGGAATTAGTATTTCTGAAGAAAAGATATTGCTTACTGTTATAGAAGTTCAGTTATGCTTCAGGACCTTGCATTTTCTTGTGTTTTTGACTTGTTTTGTTATCCTAGGTCCCAAGGAATTCACTGCAGTTTTTTACAGTCTTCAGAATTGGAGGGTGAGTTCTCTAAGTGATCCTTTAAATTCTATTGATTTTGATTCTTTATTAGGCCTTATGCTTACGTATCCTCCTTCCTCTACCAACTGAGAAACATTTGCTACTTGATTAGGCCATTTTTGAGAGGTTTGATAGGGACCGGAGTGGCAAAATTGATATGTCAGAACTGAGAGAGGCACTACTTAGCCTGGGTTTTGCAGTTTCACCTGTTGTTTTGGAGCTGCTAGTATCTAAGTTTGACAAGAGTGGTGGAAATGCCAAGGCCATTGAATACGACAACTTCATCGAGTATGTTAGGTTTTAATATGAATGATATTCTCATTTGCATCGCTCCCCTATCCTTTTTTCCTTATATTTACTGACTTTTCAATACATTTGTGTTTTTCTACTTTTGTGCTGCTTGGTTCAGGTGCTGCCTCACTGTTAAGGTATGTAAACACAGTGCACCCATTAATTTTCTCCCGAAGTTTCTAGTTCTGTACTTCATTGCGGCTTAGTGCAATTTAATGTGCGATTAAAATTTGAATGCATTTATAGTTTCTTCCTTTCGACGCATATTATGCAGGGACTCACAGAGAAATTCAAGGAGAAGGACACAACGTATTCTGGCTCGGCGACATTCAMTTACGAGTCTTTCATGTTAACCGTTTTGCCTTTTCTCATTGCATAGTTTTATGCAATGTTTTTCTTTAAACCTCTGTTGATGTATAGGCCTTTGGGCACTAAGCAATCTTATGTCTTTATTAGTTTCCAACTTCACCCGTAATTTTTGTTCAAGAATAAAAAATTCCATCTATTCTGTCATTTGGCTAGTGTGATTTTGTGGAGCACGTAAACCTCAATTGCTTTAAGGTACCAGCTGCAGATGCGTCCATCAGCAGCATTGCTTGGAGTAGGTTGAAGTCTTCTTCCTGATTATTTTCTTCAGTTCTTCGTTCAAATTCACCCCGAGTAAAACAGAGTAAAGCAGAGTTAATCATCCTCAGATTCCCCGAAATTAGTTACGCATGTAGCTCTCGCTCGACACATAGTATAAAAGGAAACTATGAAAGGCCATTATGTCTGTTGGGAGATTGTGCAGTTTCGCGCTGTCGACCAGTACCACACATGGAACTTTCAGCAACCCAAACGATAGTTAAGAGGTGCATGGTGCTTGTATGCTTCAGGTATGATGATGGTGGGGCTGTGAAGTGCAATCCACACCAAGAAGTACCAAGAAATTCAGGAGCACTAGGAAGGAGAATAGGGGGATATTCTTGATGAAATTAGTATTTCAACTCCATAGGTAACTTGGAGAAACTTTATGGATAAAGAAATGATACTTGGTGCAATACATAGAATGGGGACTGGAATGGGTTTCATGCAGGCTGCTGGCCGAAGTGCATGATGATCCATCTTCGTTCTATGAAGAATTACAAAGGAATGAGGGACGGTGCATGGCGTCTGAAATGTTCTATTCAGTTTCTCCCTTTCGCTGCCCCAAGCTCATCTTCCCGAAGAAATGGCTCAATATGGATGTATACTCGGTGGCTGGATGGATTAGATTTCAAGATCAAGATTACTCCCGGCTAGGCTACTTCTATCTGCCAAATTGCTGACTGGATATTTTTGTTTCCCTCAGATCAGGGTCAGAATACTCAATAGAAGACAAAGAGAAAATCGTCCAAAAATGATCGGCTCATGTTGAGAAATTAGAACGTGAACTTACAAGGTAAAAGCATGGAAATGAACGCATGGCTTCGCTGTTGCGCATTTCATATGAACAAAATGTTGGCATCCGCTACAATAATATGCCTAGTATTCATGGAGCAAATAATCAGAAATTTCAGAACAAACATGGCAGTGCAAGGAAAATCTTGAGAAACTTGAGAAAGATTATATAAAAGAATGAGAGGATGATCGTGGTGGTTGTGATTGATAGTGTTCTYGGCAGCGGAGCACAATCTCCGTGAGTCCAAAAACAACATTAGCCACACAAATAGCATCGCCCGTCATGTCTGGTGCCACAGCCATTGCAGTAGAATAAAGCTTCCCAGCCAGCGTATATAAATCGAGGGATACTTGTGGCTTTTGTGCTCAAATTTCATCTCCACTGGACAAGCATGTTTGGCGCAGTAGAGACGAAGAGCCACAGATTTCTTGACATGAAGCAAACCAGTTGGAATATCTATTTTATTGAGCATTTTTCTCATTTATTCGTGGGAAATAATTGCAGACTTAGTTAGATGACAATAGCTGAATCAGTATAAAATTTTTCTTGACAAATCATGCAGAARAAGAAGATATGAGGGCGTTGCCTATATT
This sequence comes from Rhazya stricta, assembly GCA_001752375.1. Lineage (NCBI taxonomy): Eukaryota > Viridiplantae > Streptophyta > Magnoliopsida > Gentianales > Apocynaceae > Rhazya > Rhazya stricta. The sequence goes on along the minus strand of MEJB01000007.1, from coordinate 4,175,435 downwards.
TGAAGAAGAGTCAAGAAGACAACTAGTCAATTTGAAAACTATCCACAATCGGATTCCAAGTGAAGTTCATTACTCGTGAAACATGGGTGATCTGCTATCATTAGATCTCTAAAATCTTAGCAAGAAAATGTATCGAGAAAATCAATGCCATCACATGATATTCTCAAAAGAGCTCAGTAAATACGACACTGAGATTGTTGTCATCGATCTTTTGCATTTAATAATACATGTATTGTGTTGGAATTTCGAGCATTTACTAAGTCTCGGGCTTATAAAAGTATACGCGTCTTCCATTTTGATGTTGAATTGGCCGTGCATTTTCTTCAAATCCCTGAAAAAGAGCCAACAAGCAAGTTTAGATTGAAGAAGAAAGAAGACATTGATGCACCTGCAAATCTGTGATTCAGGGAATGAAAATTATGTCAGAAAGCCTGTAAGAGTTTTCACTGTAGCTATCTATTGTTGAATTTATACCTGGTTGTCAAAGATACACTGCTTCATGCACCGATAAGTCATAAATAAGTACTAATCAACCTAAAATCTYGGTCTTTGTTTCTTAGTTGTCAGAGCACTTAATCGTCTTTCTTTGTCTGGTTTTCGAGGATATGAGAATCAAGGGGAACTACTGCTTTCCAGATAGTCCACAAATAACAGGATTTAGATGGTCCGATAGTTCTACTCTGCCTAACTTTAATTATGTTGCATTAGTCTCTGGTTGCATCAGTTTTCGATTTTCTGATATACTTAGCCGATAGCAAAAACACTCTGAAATCAAGAAGAAAGAGATAGAAATGAACATTGAAACACAAGAACACTTACATCATGAACAACACCTCTCATTGCTCTTATTTGCTCCCTTGAAACCGTCCTGACCTATCGAAGGAAACAACGACTCAGACTATGTCTACGACATTAACTATATACACCAAGGATGAGTTACTGCACAAGTTCGAGGAAAAAGACTAGCACCAACCTTCTTAAGTATTGTCCAAAGAACACCCTCAGTACATGGAGGAACTGTAAGAGAACCAATATATCTGTAATACTTTCTACTCCCAAACTTAATCTCTCCAGGGCTAACAACCCCCAAATAAATATCTGCATGCACTGTTGCGACATGATGCAGCAACTGGGGAAGAAAATTTTGGGAGTTAAAAGTAGAGGCATTACAAAAGTCTGAAAATAGGTTAACTTGAGACTATCGCAAAAGTTAGATAATGAATTGAAGAAAAATCATATACTCGGGAAATGGTATTAAAATATTTGTTGGATAATTTGTAAATTAAGAAAGGAATGAAAGAAGGAAGAAGGTAAAAAGCCATCAAATCACCTTTGCAAGGAAAGAATCTGGGCGTCCAAGTTTGTATATGATCCCAATGACAGCTAACTGTCCATAAGAGTTCTTATGAACAAGATGGAGCTCCATATTATACCTATAAACAAAATCAAGTCAACTTTTACCTTAAAACAGTACTGTACATATGTTCTTGAAGTGTTCAGATGTATGCACCAATAACTAAACGAGACAAACAGACATTTCCAAATTTATCAACAGACAACAGATTTGGGATAACCTTGTCCCATTCAGGGTGTGTTCAGAAGGTGTATGCCAGTGACATTGTAACAGTTTGTAGTCAGTACCATTTATGACGATCTTGCCAGCATCACCTTTCCATGTCACCTGCTCAAAGAGCATGAAAAGAATATCACTAAATTAACCCTTGTTGAAAGGCAGAATAAGTATTGGCATGATTTGTCATGGAAGAAATGAATGAGGTAACAGGCATCTTTTTATGTGTTTGGACTTTGAATTCTATGTAAAAACATGTTGAATTCTATGTAAAAACATGAACTTTGAGGAAATGACACTAAAACGGAGTTGCAATTAGGACAGCATGGACAGTGAACTTATCATCAATCATCTCTTACCCACCATAAGCTATGGATTTCAATAGATATAAGTTATTATCTTTATTGGTAAAGCTAGACAGATGAGCTAATACATTATCAGTGTACTAGAAGTTTTAAGCAAGCATAATTTAGATTTAGGGCGCGTGCATAATATAGCATAATCTCCTAAAACCATGAAAGTCATGTTTCCGCAGCAATCAAACTGTGCTTAGGTAACAATTCTTTAGATAGCTATATGAAAAAAAGTAGAGTGGCTTAACCATATAGAACTTACCGAGATATCATGGCCCCTGTTCTTCAGTACGGCAGGAGCTGGCTTGTATCCTCGTTTCAGTTTCCCTAGCTTAGGGAAGACCTGCACCCGCTGATATATGAGATCAATAGGAGACTGCAATTTCCCAGTTTCACAAACTTTCCAGTTCGAATCAACGTGACCCCATTTATCTGGCCCATTATCAGTCCCCTTTTCATAGGTGAATGGACTTTCATCGTCTGATATTTTCCAAAAAGTATTGTTACATGAAGTTCAGACATTTGATGAGTTAAAATTAGCAGAAAAATGTTGTGACTAGAAAAAGAATGCGGAAAAGGTATATCTTTGCTCAGGGTTGCAGGTTTTTTAATTCGATGATGTTCAGTCCAAAAACAACCAAATAGAGGAGATTATTTATCACCCCATTCACAAAAGTTTAGGTGCAGAATTTTCACTTGTTAATATCCTTAAAATGCTAACTATGACCTTTTTATTATCCTCTCCAACTCAACAATTCATTTAGTTTTAGAGACCATTTTTGCAAACGGTCTGAACAAGAACAGCAAGGGAATAGGAGTGCTAAACTCAGACCTCTACATGCTCAGTTCTGCAGTAGATTTCTCAATTAATAATATACAGATACAGAGACAGACAATGACCTTAGTTAACTACTTAATTCGAGCAGGCAACGTTCACAAAATAYTGACATGAACTAGAATCCAGATTAGCACATTTGTCCATGTCCCCATCTTAATCAATTACTTGATTTCAGCAGCCAAGGGTCAAAAAGAATTCCCTGCATGTCCACATCTGCAGTTTGAATAAATTTAATATTCCAGATCTTGTCTACAGTTATACAATAACAGACAGTTCATACGAGAATCTATGCATAAGAAGGAGATGGGATGTTTGACTGCACATGCCAGCACTTCTTTTCTATAGCCTTTAACTCTTTGAATGACATAAAATATTACATTTTGTTTGAGTTATTTATGCATATTTGGCTCTTCCATTGCCAGATTCTTATGCCGGAGAGGAGTATTTTGTTAATCAACAAATGACTCAAAAGTAATGATGARCTCAAGTCAAATTTTCACGTCATTCCTTCATTATTTCTTGTAGCCCTGCATTAATTTCTCAGATTCTTGCAACTCTTATTAATATTGTTGCTGTTAGGGAATAATTCGTTCTAAGTTCCAGCAATATGAAAACTCTGATGAACTTAAACAAACGAACTTCAAAAGAATGAGATCAGAATTCCAGAAAATCAAAACACATGGGCCAAAAAGAAAAAGAAAAGAGAAAACCCGAAGTTCAAAAACTAACTTCCAAGAAACCCAAGAAAACTTAAAACAAATAACCCTCCATCAAGAAAAGAGTAGTTCAGACATGTACAGTTATGCATCTAGAACGAGAAAGAAAGAAAGAGAGAGAGTGAGAGAGACCGTACCAACTTCTTCAGAGTGCTGAGAACTGGTGGAGGAGAGCACAGAATGTGTGGAAATAAAGAGAAGCATGAAGACAACAAGAATGAGATTTCGATTAGCCATAACCTTTCAGCTTGCTTTGCTGTTGAAACCGCTAAAATGGCAAAAGAAGGAAGGTTCTTTGATTGAATGCACGAGCCAAGTCCCAAGAGGTGCTATTGCAAGCTATATCTGCAAATCTGCAGTGCAGAATTGCACAAGAGCTTATAGCTAGCTAACAATGAGAAATGAAAGGAGAACTTCCTAGTTCCTAATTGGTCATATCCTGTAAGTAGAAGTTCAAGATCATCATATTCCTGCACGCTTCCTGTAAGTAGAAGTTCATTTATATAGCAAATCTTGCAAGAAGAGAGGACCCATTTGGACCCGTATTTCTTGATTTTGTTTGGTCACGCACTTTACTCTTTTCGAAGCTCATTATAACTCATTTTTCAAAGCATGTAAGATTCCACCATCTGCGTTTGTTCTTAAAGGTTTTTTTTTTTTTTCTTTTACCAACTCTCATGTGGAAGAATTGGTAAACGGTAAACCAACACCAAACTGCACTAGAATTAAGAGAGAGAAACCAAAGACCAAATCGGCATAAACTGATCTGAAAAGCACAGACGACGTTGGTCGGCCAAAACAGAAAACTTATTTGCCCCCATGCAGGATCGAACTACAGACCTTCAGTTTACAAGACTGACGCTCTACCACTGAGCTATAGGGGCGTTGCTGTTACAGGTTTTCCACAACCTATTTATCATYAYCTTTTGTTTTACAAATTTCTCCCATGCAGATATCACATTAACTCGAAATTAGACAATGAACCCTCACGCTYAAGTTGTGTTTGATGTTTTTTTATATTATGTACATGCACTGAATTAATATACATTTTATTAAAATTGAAAGGTGTAACGATATACCTTTCTCTTTGATCAATTGATATCTAGGTTGATGCTAAAGCAAAATATATCAATCCAGAAAAGAAGAGGTGGCAAAATAACCGAAAAGGCTACAATGGTGAAAAGCTAGCCTCTGGGGAGAAGAAAAGCATTTTGTATGCCTTTTTTCACTTTGGACAATTCCTTTAACGCATGAGAGACAATAATTAGAGATAAATTTAACCTAAAAAAGTTAGCCTGGCCTAGTGGAGAATAAATACATTGACGAAGGCTCTAATTGGGCCCAATAGGAAAAGAGAGGCCTACTGTGAGGATAAAGATATAATCCATRGGCCTATTTTCTATATTATGGTCCAGCAGAGCCATTTCTTTTTGTCTACTTTCACACCTCTTTTAGTGGACCACCTTTTAATACTTTAATGGGCTAGTCTAGAATTCACTCATGGACTGGCCCAATTCAAACCGAGTCAGSCCACTAGACTGATCCACACAACTCTCAAGGTCGTGAATAAGAATATGACAAGATTAGGGGTCACATTGAAATAATTGAAAATCATATTCCAAAAAGGAGTTTGAACCCTAGCGTTGCTTGGAGTAGTACAGAGCACCAGACATAACATCGCAAAAATCCAAAAACCACCTCAAAACCGCCAAATCTCATCCTCTCCGTCTTCCTTTTCCTCGAGGCATCAGCCACAGAAAAGGAAGAAGAAGAAGARCACCAACTTTTGTATTACGGTAGCGAAGATGGCGAACTACGATTTGACGGCGAGAATAGCACCGAATCTGGATAGGCACTTAGTTTTTCCATTGCTCGAGTTTTTGCAAGAGAGGCAGCTTTACGCTGATGAAGATATCTTGAAGGCTAAAATCGAGCTGCTTAATCACACTAACATGGTTGATTACGCCATGGACATTCACAAGTCTCTCTATCACACTGACGATGTCCCCCAAGGTGCCATCTGATTTACGAACATGCCCTTCTGTTATTTTATAGCTTCATGATGATTTACTGATTCTGCTTTGTTGGCTCTTTTATTTGTCCATTGCTATTTGCTAAATATATAGGTTCTGTTTTGGGAGTCAAAAGTTTTTCTTTTTCTCTTTTYTTATTTTTGCTTATGTGTGTCAATKTTTTTGCCATCGACGGTGAATTTGGATCGTCATTTTTTATTTGGGTAAAACAAAAACACGGTCTTTATGGTAACTGATGAATTTTTTCCTTTTCTGCTGATTTTATTTGTTTCTCCGGTACTGCCTTTTGATTTCTAATTGAAATGCTTTGGGGTATTTTGAGGGCTAATGTTCTTGTACATGAAAAAAAAAACAAAAGAGTAACTTCCACGTATCTTCTGTGCGCAAGTAATTAGTGTGTCAGTCTTTTCTTTTATTTGTTTGTGCCTGGGTTGTTTGATGTGTAAGTTAGGCTTTTATTAATATCTATTCAGAGGTTGATTTCTTTTTATTTTAAAGGAAGATAACTACTTTATGTTTCAATGAGGAAACTTTTCATGGAATAAAAATTTGTTCAATCCCTATCAATTGAGGTTTCTATTGGGTAATGCATTGAGTTGGTTTTTGATTATTGAATTTGGTGCTTTAGATATGGTGGAGAGGAGAGTCGAGGTTGTTGCAAGACTGAAAGCATTGGAAGAGGGAGCAGCCCCATTGATTGCCTTCCTGCAGAATCCAAATGCTGTTCAGGAGTTGAGAGCTGACAAGCAGCATAATCTTCAAATGCTCAATGATCGTTACCAGGTATGTGGGATTTCCTATTGTTTATCATCCACTCCTTGATATGGATTTAGTTTTCTTCCATTGCCCCTTATCCCTTCTTGGATGAGGCTTTAAATTACCTATCTCATTTAGCTAAAACCGATATTATGTTGTCTTGCAGATTGGTCCAGATCAAATAGAGGCATTGTATCAGTATGCCAAATTTCAATTTGAATGTGGAAACTACTCCGGTGCTGCTGATTATCTTTATCAGTACAGGGCCTTGTGCACAAACAGTGAGAGGAGTCTCAGTGCACTCTGGGGAAAGCTAGCAGCTGAGATACTGATGCAGAATTGGGACATTGCACTTGAGGAACTTAACCGCTTGAAGGAGATAATCGACTCAAAGGTGGAAGCTTGATTGCGTATATTCCTTGTACTGATTTTATTACCATTATGTATCTTGTAACTCTAACTTGTCATATTTTGCAGAGTTTCTCATCTCCTCTGAATCAGGTTCAGAGTAGGATATGGTTAATGCACTGGAGTCTGTTCATCTTCTTCAATCATGACAATGGGAGAACTCAGATCATTGATCTTTTTAATCAGGACAAGTATGACATCCATTTAACTTTTCTATGTATTTATTAGTTATTTACTTTAAATCAAACCTTTTGAGTTGATTTGCTGCATCATGTCATTTAAAGTGTGCACACGGGAGAAATGTTAGTCACCATTCGTCCTGGATATTTTTCAGGGTGGTCTCTGTGAGTCTAAAGGTTCATTGAAGATGCAAAACATGTCTCTGTAAATCTACGAGGGGAATATTTTCCTTGAATGTGAATACAAACTTGTAGAAAGTGCAAACACTGAATGTTCTAACCAAATAATTGAGTGCTTGTCAGTCCAAACATGTTCTGGTCCTTTTTTCCAATGGTAATTCCTACTAAGCTTTTTGTGAGCGTASGAGTAAATTGATATCTCAGAACAATGAATTGTCGTTACTGATTTATTCCCTTTTTATTTATTTGTCTGTAGTTTAATCCTAGTCAACATGCATTCAGCTTCACTTCATAATTCTGTGCTTTCTTCGTGCTGTTAAAGACAGGTCCCTGATACCTATTTTCTGTTTCACTTCATTGAGCTATCTTATCGCGTTTTCTTGTCTTTTGAGTATTTTATAATAATTTTAGAGAAACTAATCCCTTTCAGGTATTTGAATGCAATTCAAACAAATGCTCCCCATCTTCTACGTTATCTGGCGACTGCCTTTGTTGTGAACAAGAGGAGAAGACCTCAATTCAAAGATTTCATAAAGGTTATTCAGCAAGAACAATACTCAAATGAAGATCCCATAACCGAGTTTTTAGCATGTGTCTATGTTAATTATGACTTTGATGCAGCTCAAAAGAAGATGAAAGAATGTGAAGAAGTAAGCTTCCTTCTACTGTTTTTTTCCCGTGCTGTAGTCCTACTTGCATGAGATGGAAATTGTTTTCATGTCATGTAATTGTCGTGTGTTTCATTCCTCTTCATTCTTTCTTTCCAAATTCACCTGTTGATTTGCGTAATCAGMTGAGTTGTTACCCTTTTCTGGCGTTATATGACTTGGGATACCTGGTACATCTAAAAGGAACTGTTTGGCAAGAAAATATCTTGGATAACTTTTGAAAAGTTGGAATCATTTAGCTGACGCATCACTATTTCGGCTATGTGTCATGAATTATGTATCTCTTGTAGCTTGTCTCCTTGCGCTTCTCCCTAAAACAAATCTCGCATGCAGGTAATCCTGAATGATCCGTTCCTTGGTAAACGAGTTGAAGAGGGCAACTTTTCCACTGTACCATTGAGGGATGAGTTTCTTGAGAATGCCCGCCTCTTTATCTTTGAGACTTATTGCCGAATTCATCAGCGCATTGACATGGGGTATGTATCTAATTTTATATTTAGTTCGCTTTGTAAATGATCTGTAAATGTACCTTTTCGATACTCAACTTTCTTGATCAGTGTGGTTAATGAAAAGGGAACAAAAATCTATGTGGGGAATATTGTCCCTTGGTGTCGTGCTTTCTTTTTTTTTCCATATGTATTTGACTAGCTAAAAATGACACAGGATTTTAAGGTTCCTCACTCTTTTTTTTGGCTGTTGTTCCCTGTGGTGGGGGAGGAGGGGGAGTTTGGTACACATTTTTGTTGTTTTCAAGATATTACTTCTTATGAGGTGTTAGAGTCTATCCTGTAAGTTTGGTGCCCTTTCGGTGAAGGGCAACGCTCAAGTATCAAGCACGTGCTTTATCTTGTTATATGATCACTTGTGTATGTCTGTTTTGATTTTCAAACTGTTTTATATTGACTCCAAGTTTGCTAATTGTGGCAGAGTGCTAGCTGAGAAACTAAACTTGAATATTGAAGAAGCGGAGAGATGGATAGTGAACCTCATCAGGACCTCAAAGCTTGATGCTAAGATCGACTCTGAGAGTGGAACCGTTATAATGGAACCCAGCCATCCTAATGTGTAAGTTTTCTCACTACAGACTAGCATTCGGATGAAGAACSTCAACTTCCTCTTTTTGCTTAATCATTGAAATTTATGCGTCTTCTTTGTTCCCCGATATCTTAGACAATCTTCTCCTTTTCCTCTGCACAGGTACGAGCAACTCATTGACCACACCAAAGCCCTCTCTGGGCGTACTTACAAGTCAGTTAGCCAGCTTTTGGAACACGCGACGCAGACTGCTCGTTGATATCTGCAGTAGGAAGGTTGTATGTGCTGACGATTTTGACATACATTTGAGTAATTTTTTTTCAGACTTATAAATTATTAGCAATTCTTTTTGCGGGGCAGCCCATCTTTCGTTTCCTAGTATGGAAATACAATTCGTATTCTGTCTCGAGCACATCAATTTATCATAAAATCAAAAACCTCAATGGACGTATATATTTCTTTCTATAAAATTTCTTTTCTTGATAAAGAAAAAAAAATTCACCTATCCTCAATTAAATTAGAGAAGGGACTTCTTATCCATTAATCAATATTCCTCATAAAAGGAAAGGGATAAGACTAATATAAGGCGTTGGAGGAAGAGTCCAGAAGGTGAATCACGTCTTCCGAAAGAACTACAAAAAGAGGAAAATCTATCAGGAAGTTTTATGATGGGTTAGTTTCGCAAGTAACAAATTATAACCAATTCAAATGAAGAATCAAACTATCAAGTGATAAATAGTAATTTTTAACTTCTACATGTACCGATACAATGAATTGCAGAGGATCAAATCTATTTTCATAAATACAAGAAAAACCTGCTGTATCTTATTCGTTCTGTTCAAATCTGTTACGTAGAAGAAAGACTAGGAGACTTCTGCAGGGCATCAAGTTTGATGTCTGATTCCTTGGACCCATTTTCTTATGTCCCGCTCTCTTGGGGCTTATTTCAAGACCTATGTTTCGCATCTCTAGCAAATCCAAGGGAGACTGGAAATCCACTCCACGACCGTAGCGCGTTCTTTTCTGTCTGTTATGCCCCACTTATCCAACAGGTCAATGTATCTTTTATCAAAATATATAGCCTTCCTCTGTAACACGTCATAATTAGAACCCGAGACCTCTTCTAATCAAATTTTCCAGGAAGAGATTCAGCCTGATTGATGTATGAAACTTGATTTTGTCAGCTGACTACCGTGTCCTCTTGATGCAAGCTATGTATAAGATCAATCGTCCTTGTACCTTGATCCAGCTCAGTTCATGGGCGAACAAGGCTGCGTTGGACTGAATGCACATTACCACCGAGAAYGTGGATTATCATGTGGCCTCCAAGAGTCCTGCCAATTTCGCCTATTTCTGCTTCTTYCAGAAGGAGAACTGTAAAAATCATATGGTCTGCTGGACCGGTGACCTCCATCATATGGAGAACAGTGAAAATCAGATGGTCTTCGGGAGTTTGTGTTTCTGTTGCTGTCACTGCAAAACTCCCGAATTTCCTCTTCGTAATTGTACTTCGAGCGCTGCGCACAAAAGGAAAAGGGTAAAGCATTCGTCTTGGAGCCAATACACATGCAACTATTACAAACTAAAAGATCATCTTAGAGACTGTTCAGCAGTAGATTCAACAAAAGAACACAACGGGAAATTATGAACAAAAATAGCTTTTAAACAGAAGTAAAATTTTTCCATGTCCAAAGGATAGACATCTGAATTACCCAAAAATCCTCTAAATCCATTTCCACATACCAAAAACGTATATCAATTTGGTACACTCTTGAAGAATGTGTAATTTCCAGTGAACAGTTGACTGAAAAAGCTAGCATGCAATACTATCTCAATTGAAAATATTAACTCTCACATAATGCAAATAAGAATTGTCCAAAAAAAGTTACTTTGTTGCACATAAGATRCATATAAAACTTCAGATAAACAAATGTYAGATSTGCAGTTGAGACCTTGCAGAAGAAGATGCAAGCAGGTGGCCTACCTTTTCTGAATCTGAAAGTACAGCATATGCCTCACCAATCATTTTAAATAGCCTATCAGCATCTTCATGAACCTTTTCAACAATATCCTTCCACAATCTCCCATCATCCCCGCCATCATTCCTTGCCAAGAACTGGCCCACCTATATTAGCACAAACTCAGTATATGAGCAGAAGTACTGATATCCAAGCTAACACGCTACATAAAACTTAAAATACCTTGTCTGGGTGATGTCTCAGAGCTGCCTTTCTATATGCCTTCTTGATATCAGATTCTGTATCAGATGATTTAATTCCTCTGGATCATAGTTAGAAAAGTACTTCAGAAGGGCAAAAATGCTTCTCAGAGAATTATCATAGTAAGCATCAAAGTAGATATTGCATAATTTTAATGTCTTATCTTCTAAACGGGAGCAGACACTTAAAACACCCTTGTACCTACCTAGAAAAAAGTATCAGACTATTTAGTAGAAATGCAAAGAGCCAAACCCATTTTCAAGATGTGACGTGGATTTCACATGTAATAATATATGCTATTAGGATAATACATTTTCACTTCATCGCACAAGAATGCCACCCTTTGTTTGAGCAAGAGATAAGACAGGGTGACAGGGGTAGCACAATCTCCTCTTTTGTTAAAGTCTTATCAAGTACAAGCTAGGAATTTAGGATATATAACATGCCTTAAACATATCTGCATGATGACCTTAAAACCATTATCAACTTACTTCACAAGATTTGGCTGGAAAATTAATTCATTTACAATACATATTAACCTTCTCTTGAGTCAAAGATAGCCTAGCAACAATGGAACTTGGTGAAAAGGGTAAGTGGGAGATAGCATGTCCTGCCTTCAAAGTTGGTGTATGCAACTGTTGTAATTAAAACGATGATTGTAAACATTCACTGGCATGACTTAGTTAAGCATAACCGTCTCGTTATAGGAAAATGTAGCAGGAAAAGCCAAATAGATGTACATGCACATAATACAAACATAAACCGACTTTTTCCCCATATATCCCGCATATGACATAACTTTACTCTTGAACAGCACTTCGTTTCAAAAAGTACTTTATGACATTGAATAAGCTAGAAAATAGGAAATAAATTCTTCATAAAAAGACCAATAATCATCTAGGAGAAGGTAAACATGATCTAATGCCCTGAAGGAGTAGTGACACCTTTAAAACTTTAACTAAGTTTACTTTTGATTCATGCACTACTAGAAAGTTTTTGCTGCAAACATGAGAAAAACGGCATCTTACAGTATCAGGTAAAGATCCAAGGAAAATCCTTTCTTTGCCATATCTTCCATTAAGGAAAGACGAACACGAGCTTGTTTTAGTTCTTTCTTATTGCTGCCGTTTGATCCACCCTGCTTGCCAGATTGTCGAGTCTTTTCTTTCAATTGATTCTCTAGAAGAATTATAAGTCTCTGAAGATCATCAGTTGCTTGTTTATAATCTCTAATCATTTCATGCAAACTGGCCCTCCTTGAAACTGCCTGCAAAGTGCAAAACAACATGCAAATAAAGATACCACTGAGTGATAAAACCCATTAAAGAAAATAATCTGAAGTCAATCACAGACAGAAAGCAAAATAAAGCTTGAAAACCCAACACTTTTACAAGCATTCTTGCGAATCCCCAATATCCAATGTAAATCGCTAAATTCTGTAGCATTGTTACACATGATAAGCATCAGAGTTGCATGTGGTAAATCACTTTAAGAAGACACAATATTTCATCTTTCAATAAGCAAAAGGGAAACTCACAAGGGAAATGGAAAAAGCTAGAAAAACCAGCAAATTGCCAAAATAACTCCATAGACAGATCCTGTTTTCTTATCCAAAAATTTGGACAAATAAAAAGTACTCTGATCCAAATTGGTACACTTTCTGATTTTCCCATGTTTATTAGAGCAGTGTTGAATATTCTTACTAGGCAAACAGGCAAAATTCTTGGAAGAAAGTGCACCACGTGCAGTGAGCTCCACCCATCATTGTGGAAACATTCTGTTCAATAATTTTTTTTTTTTTTTTTGGTGCACTGTGAAAGGGACTACAAATTTCTAAGTTTTAGTATACATTTGTTATGGTAGAATTAACCTGCATCCCGTGTTCCTCTAGTTTGTTCATATGAAGCAATATGACCCAGAACAGTAACTGGCTTTGGTGTTAATATGTTCTAAATTGAAAAGTGAATAACCAGTTGGTCAAGGCCTCAAACATAAATAACTTCTGATTTGAATCCAGGAGTTACTAACTTGATGTACCGAGTCAGAATATCAGTGACAAATGAATAACTTTTCAACTTGATGCCTTATCTTTTAAAACAAAACCTGAACTTAATACCATGATCACACCACTCCAGCAATGGCAGAAAGGCTTCATAAAAAATGTATATACATTACAATGAAACAAGTATTATCATAAAAGCAAACCTTCGGATAATTTCCATCAAGAGCTATGGCTAGACTGCAATCAGCAATGGCATCAACAATTTGACCAAGTGCTTGGTGGGCAGCAGCTCGATTGCAGAAACAGATAGCTGCAAAAGGACGAGACTCTACACTGCTTGATATAGCGGCAGTATAGTGCTCTATTGCCTCTGTGTGCTTCCCAGATTGAAATGCCTCATTTCCTGCTTTCTGTTGTTGACATGAGAAGAAGGGAGGGGGGGAAAAAAAAAAAGAAAAGAAAAAAAAAATAGAACAACAGAATTTCAGTTCAGAGAAAGAAGGCACATATCAAATAGATTCAGGTGTGAACGCCAGATCGAATAAAGATGGAAAGTAGAATGTAGCATTAAAATCTCATAGAGATATATTGACTGAAGTTTAAAGTCAAAAGAATAATTCAAATCCAAGGGAGCATGCATCTGACATGCTGAATTAGAGGAAAACAGATTGGTAGATTTACAGTTTGCCCGCCTAGCAAATAGGAAAAACACAAAAAAAAAAAAGAAGGAAAAAAGAACATCTTATATTAATAAATGATTAAATATAAAGAAGGTTCAATTATCAAGATCAGTGCATTGATCTTTCAGATAATTCAGCTAGTTTATCTGGAAAACGTATAACAGTTTATTATCAAAAACCATCCTAAGCAGTCACTGCAAACACCTTTTGCCTAAAACTACACCCCTTTCCCTCCTCTGAACAAATATGATAGGCAACGGCATACTTCTTGTCCTTGACAAGTCCACTGCTGCTATTCTAGCATTGACAATATACTAGCAAAAGTCTGCATCAAACCAAGAAAACACCACTGACCACTCTCTTTATTCAAGGGTGTAAASAAACAAACTTTTACTCGAAAAGTAGAAGACCAGGTAGTTTCATGATTTCTTTTATGAACACTCTAAAGAGTTTCACTCTCTCTGCTATTAAATTATCAAAAGACGAAGAAGGGAGCAAAAGGTCCACCAATAACTCCACTCCCTGAAAACCCTGGAAATAGGTGGTTGTTGAACTCCAGTTTAGGCATCTTTCTGGTTGTATTCTGTATATATCTTGTATTATGGTTGACCCTCTTGGTGCAACATATATGGCTTGTCTTAATCAAGAAGTTGTTATTAGACTCCAGGGTTAARATATTTTAGTCAGGGTGCCAGATATGATCACAAAATACAATTTTTGMCAACTTAGCTATAAATTTGTTTCTGTCCGTGGGGAACTTTTTGGATCAGTGTATGCATCATGAAAATCCATGGTAACATTTTCTGGCAAAATTTAACGGTCAATTATTTAGGTGCATTTGCATTTGTACATCAGTTGGCCTAACTTTATGACAACAGAGATGAAAATTAACCTTTTTTCTCCAAATATTTTAGGAGGCACAATTTTCCACCAGCAAGTGGTGGCAAGCAACATGCATATGTATTATCTCATGTTCAGGAACTAAAATCCTGACAAGGTTCTTCTTTGCAGTCATTATATCCTAAATCTTCAACATACTTATCCGCACAATGAACCCTTACAAGGATCAAATTTATTACAATTAGACATTAGTTGCAAGCAACAATGGATTTAGCTATTCATGCATTCTAAAATAATTCCTAATAAGCTAATGCATGTCATCACTATCAGGATGGTACTAATCAAGAACTAAATTTGAGATAAGAATTTATGTCTCTATGCAATACTTGTTTGTCTTACACAACGTAACATATTAGAACACTGAAAAACTCAAAGCAAGTTTCATTTCAAACAAATAAGATAAAGAAACAGTTTCCAAGGGAGAAAAAATTCAATCTACCCTCTCTTATTACAGGCATTCTCATATGAGTAAGTACCTTTTTCTAGAGGACATTTCTTTTCCCTTTTTGGTAAGGAAGTACCTTTTTCTAGAGGACATTTCTTTTCCCTTTTTGGTAAGTACCTTTCTTTATAAGATATACAAATATTAAAAGATCCAATTGATCAATTGAAAAATTCAAACAGCATTTTGAGGATGAGCAGTCAATCTGTATGAGCACAGTAAAGGGGAAATACCTTGCATTCTAAAAGACCATGTATAGTCGCAGCTAAAGAAATGGGGATTTCTGGAGTCGCGTTTCCGTTCCTGCATTGTAAATGTGAAAATAAGCATCCCTGAGGTCATTCGCAAAAGGCTGGAAMAGAAAACCTGCCTATTTATAAAGATAAACATTACCTATCACTAATCGATAATTGTTCTTGTTTTTCAATCAAATCAAGGGCCAACTCAAGCCTTCCCAAATGAAAATAAGACTTGGACATCAAACGCCACCTCCACGATCTCAGAGAGTTTTTGCATTCAGAATTATCCACATTGGCTAGATGATTAGCAGTGGTGTTCTTTTCAGCAGTATGAAGCGTTTGTTCACATAGCTCAATCACCTCATCATACCTTTGTAACTGCTTACATGTTGTGGACAATAAAGTCAATTTTCTGATCCAAGGTAGAACTTGCTAGACGTCAAATATCATATTTACAGAGGGAGTAAGTAAATAAGACAAGACATGAAGTAGCACAGACCAGGAAGAGTGCCTCTCCTTTCATTTCAAGTAATTTTTCTGAATAACAGCTTATTGATAATGCCTCAACAATTATACCAAGTGCGCTGTTTGCTGCATCAGTAGTTCTCTGTTGCATAAGTTCGGCAGACTGAGACATACACTCAGCCACTTTCTGTCAGAATCAAAATGACCCAATAAGAAGTTACATCATGGAGATATCTGGAAAAGCATAATGACAAGCATGAAGACACACTCTCATAGAGAGCAAGGTTTAAAATGCATGGAGAGATATAAGTAGGAATAACAAGCCTCAAAGTCCCCATACAGAATATAGTCATTTCTTTCCCTTCCTTTTGCACTTAGCACAATCAAACAATAGAAAAAAACAGAAAGCTCCAGGGGAAGATAAAAAATAATCTTTTTCTCCTTTTAACCAACAAAGAAACACTAGAATTTGGAAATCAGGAGGTAAATAACCTCTCACCTGAGCCTTCTGTAGGCCATCGGCAGCTTCAATTATGAACCTCCTATCTAAGCAGACATTCCCAGATTCCAAGCAATCATTGTAATATTGCATTGCCTCTTGGAATTCACCCAATACGAGATGACAACTAGAAGACAAAATGCCAGAAAATAAGAGGCAAATAAAACAATTAGTGAAAGTGGCACCTCAAGATCAAAGCAGTGAGAAACAGAAATGTAGTCCAAAGACCTGGTTACTGTTATTATGAGCCAACTGGACTGCTCCTTTCCTTCAAAATTATATCAAGTAAAACTCATACCCTCAACAGCCAACCACTAGCTCTCTTGATACTAAAAGTTTAAAACTAGCTTCAGAGCAATAAAAAGTTTCAAAAGATTAGAGAAGATTTTTAATGTAAATGTGTATATAAAAGCGAGACATCAGTAGGAGGTAACCATCTATTCTCCAAGGAGCTTGATTTAATGGCCAAACCTACCCTAGAGCAAATATGGTATCTCTCAAGAAGACGAGCTTCATAATCAAATCTTTCACSAGGCATGTAAATCTCTCTGATCATAAAGATATCTGAAAAAACCTATCCTAGTTTCTCATATCTCATTATCTCTAAAATTTATTTTAGAATCCTAAAGACCACAAACATGAGTTTTCTCATCCCTTCATCTTTGTATGCTGTTAATATAACTAGTGGACAGTTACTGCATCAGCTCCTAACATAATGCAATCAGTTACCTAGAAACATTTCTTGTGCACATGCATGTCTGGATATACAACTTTTTGTACATGCACTACAACAGATCAGAGGTCCAATGCAACAAAATGTTATTTACTTTTCATYGATTTCGGTAGTATCAGTCTGAGAAGAACCAGTCTCATCTAACTTGAAGCATTCAATACTAGTAACGATTAATCTATAAGAACTAAGACCAAGCATTGGTAGAGGCCTTACTTTGCAGCTCTTATTTTAACTTTGGAAAAGGTAGGGTCTAGAGCAGCAGCAGATTTACAATCGTCCAGGGCTTCTCGCATTCTTCCAAGAGACATTCGTGTAGCTGCACGATTGCTATAGCACAATAAAAGTGGCTCGCTGCAGATAACATGGATATCTTTCACAGAATTTATGCCCTTTGTATAGAACTCCTCAGCTTTTGACAGATCCCTAATTTTGTAGGCTTGGTTTCCCCTAATATAGAGTAGAAAAACAAAACCACCAAGGAATTTATGATGGTGAAGTGAAACTAACCACAATTTAATAGACAAACCCAAATGGTAATGTAATCCTCTAACACAAAAATGGGAAATCACAAATTGCTAATGGACAATTTGTACATAATGTAGCAAATTAATTAGGAAGCATGAACCAATCACATAAAAATTAGTTCATAGCTATAAAAGGACCTAGCAGAAGCGAATGAGTTATTCTGATTAAAGAAGCACCTGATTCGCCAGTGCTCACACACTCCATGAGGTGCAGCCTCAGGGGTGTCCTGTTTGGCGGGTTGTCTGTCAGTTTTATCATGATAACTTGATGCAGCTGCACTTTGAGCCCGTTCTCTATCTATATTAAAAGAACTGCAAGCAGACGCAGAAAACTGAACTGAAGAAGAAGCAAGTTCAGCTTTGCTAGCTCCAGTTTTGCCACTGAGACCATCACCAGCTTTCAACTTATACTTTTTCCTGTATTGGCGCCTTATTGCTGATGAACCACCTACAGCAGAGCATGAAGTAGCTGACAAATTGCTTTCATTGAGACCTTCAGAATGCACATTATCTGGTTCTCCAGATTTCTGATCATTTTCATGCATATCGAATCTCTGACTTCCAGCAGTAGAATCCCCCTCTCCTTTTTCATTTGCAAGAGTAGCTGGTGTTGTATCGGTGCGATGCTGATAAGGTGAAAAGTCCATAGGCGAACAACCTCCAGGAGACTCAAATTTTTTCGGAGAACTGCCTTCTTTATACAAATGATCTTGCCCTGTCAAAGGTTTGCTCGGGATTCTCTGCCTCAACTTCCTTTGCGTCTTCTTCAACTTTTTCTCCTTGACTGATGCACTAGTTGCAAAGAATCCGAACTTTTTGTTTAACTCAAAAACTGTATCTGTTGTGAAATAAGGTACGTTCAAATTTGTATCTTTAGAGGATGTCCTCGGCTCAACTGGTGTGCTAGTAAAACTAAGGTTCTCCTTATTCTCAACTTTGGTTGGAGGGGCTTCAAAACTATTAGAGTTCTGCTGAACATGACCAGTGGTTCCACTTGAATTGGATGGTTGATTCTCCTTTACAGAGACTCCTGCAGAAGCAAATGATGAATTCATTCCTTTGTGGAAAACTTCATTGCTGGATCTTGAATTTGTGTTCTTCATTCTAGCAGGTTTTGGGACTTTATCATACTCGTATTCAGTTGAAAGAACAGATATGTGCCCATTATTTTGTGCAGTGTCTGCGTGATCGCTACAGAAACCTGAATTACTTCTARCATCGTTGACCTTGTCAACACAACTTATCTCTTTAGAATCATCAATGTTCAAACTCTTCATCTCATCAAAGAGTTTAGACAAAGGGATTTTGTAGAAAGCGCTACTAGGAGTAGAACTACTTCCAAGTACAAACTTGAAATTGGACCTTATAGCGTCATTAAGCAATGTCATAAAATCACTGTTATTTTTAGTATTTTCATCATTTATGTGATTTATCTCATCCCTACATTCATTACTTCCATTGGAACTAACCTTTTCCTTTCCACCACATCCAAATACAAAAACACCATCAGTATGAGCCTTCTGAAACTGTTTTGCAGTGTTGTCAGCAGTTTCTTTACCCTTAGCAACAAAGTCTGCCGATCCGGGATATTCATTGGTTTTACTCTTTTCCGATTCTGCAGTTGATGTTGAAGCATTGCGCTTACCAGAAAAAACAAAGGACATATTATCCTTTTCCCCACCATCATTCCTACCAGCATCARACGAAAAACTTGAGTGGCCATCTTTCTCAGAAACCTCTGTAGCATCTAATTTCACTTTGCCCCTCATATCAGGTATTGTTTTCCAAACACAATCACTATGATCATCCTTTTCCAGGATCCTGTTTTCTGCTGCCATTGAAATCTTATTAGCAATGGGAACAGAACCTACATTACCAAATTTCCCTGATCTATCAATTTCTAATTGCAGGCCACTTCTATTAACGGATCCTTTCTCCTTGAACTTAGACTCAGAATCCAACTCACCCTTCTTAGTCTCAAATGTAAAACTGACATTAGCAAAGTTTTGCATCTTGTCAGCTCCTGACAGACCCATAGTTCCACTGGACCTCACCTGGCCCAAATTCGTACTTGAACTCATATTTTTCGTACAATCCTTAAACAAAAAATTCGCATCTCCCAAACTTGATTTCATGTTGGAGCTGCTCCTATGAGCACCAAACACAAAAGCAACATTTTCATTAACCAAATTTGATGGCAAACTACCTTTTTCAGCACCAAATACAATGTTCCCATTTTTAGGATTTGAAYTTGACGGCAAGCTACTCTTTTCGGCTCCATATCCAATATTTGACTCTGCACTACTTTTACCAGCTCCAAACACGAAACTCCCATCACAGTAACTTGAAGTTGAAGTACTCTTACTGGTTTCAGAAACAAACTCCTCACTTTCACTGATTGAATTGGACTCTAAACTGTTCCCTTTAGCCCCAAAAGCGCAACCTGCATTACCGAGTTCCACAGTCTCATCACCACCCTCCTTCTTTCCCACACTTCCACAACAAACATTATTGGAACTATGAGCTGCAGTAGTAGTACCAATACCATTTTCACAGCCCAATTTTTTCCTCAGCTTCTTTACAGGATACCTCAACCTCCTAGCCCTCGGCTTGCCCGAAAGATCGGGACCCATTTTGGAGAAATCGAAATTAAGACCCCCATTATACTCATCACTCCCAACGCTGAAGCAGCTCGATTGAGGTTGGTGGGCGTGATTCGAACTGAAATTATGGTTCAGATTTTCAGAAACAGGGTGTAAACAAGAGAATGAATGCGAGGAACCTTCGGAAGCCGGAGACATTACTGCAGATGATTTTGATATTTAGGGTTTTGGCCAGAGGTGATCTATGAGAAACCTAATGAGGATCTGGGAGAATTGATGACCGAATTTGAAATGGTATTCTTCGACTGAAATCAATCGTCGACTGTCGGGGAAACTATGCAGAATGGCGTGAGGTTTTAGTTTGAAAACATCGGCGGGGCGAAAGTGAACGTTAATAAGTCTGATTATCCCTGAACTGAATCTATAATTTCAACTTACCTTAAATACCCGAAATTATATCCAAATTACTTAATGGTCCTCAATAACTTCATAAGTTTGCAAGTTYAGATCATAATTTTTTATATATATAATACAATTAGAGCTTTTTATTTATTTATTTAGGATGAATTAATATATTTGTTATGCGTTGGGGAATACAAAGATCACTTCTAATATTTATAGATGATCATCCACTTAATTTTATTTAATTCATTTATATGTTAAATATCATTCTAATATAATATGCTAATATATAAGTGATTCTTAAAAATAATTTCGAAACGGTTATTTTCAATTAAGGGCATCGATTTATCATAAAWTTTTAATTTAATTCTCATACATCTCCTATTATTTCAATAACGATCAATTATATTAAGTTGAAATAGATAACAGTTTATATAAAAATAAAATATAATTTTTAGGATTAAAAAATTAAATTCACTTATCATTTCTACTTAAAACTTCAAAAATTAATGAATAAATTTATATTTTCATCTCTAATAATACATTTTATCTTTCAGATAAAGCATTACCCAGTTGATTTTAAAAGTGATTGATGGTTAATGGGTTGGAAGAGGGTGCTTGAAGGATTAAATTAAAATATTATAATGAATTGAGGCCCTTAATTGAGAAAATTAAACAATAAAATCTCTAATTGTGATTATTTGATAATTTTAGGGGCCATTTTGATTTAACCACTAAATTTTGTGATGAAAAATAATTTCTTCAAAAAGCTTGATTTATTATAAAATCATTAATTATTGAACGAAACAAAATTTAAAAGTATTTGAATTGGATGACGGTATAGAGTTGGGGCGTTGGATGCAAATTATGTTGGGGTTTAAGTGAAAACGTCTGTAATTCAGGGGCAGCGTATGAGTAGACAATTCTAGGCCGGAACGTACAACAAACTCGAAAGCAGCGTAGCTGGAACGCAAATCACGTGTCATAAACTGGTTCCCTCCACGTCTTCTCCATCCAGCCTCTACACTTTTCCACGACTCTATAATCAGCCCGGTACCGATGCTGACATTTCTTGGACTTCGGGTGTAGAGTTTTTCAAGAACCCGGGCTGGCTAGCAAGAAACAGCAAAACACCCTGAGCTCCCAGTCTCTCTCTCGGTGAGTACTGTGCATTGCTCTGATAAATGCTGAGCAAACTCCTATTTCTATTTCTCTCGCTTTTTCGGATGCCAGTATTACGTTAATGCACATCATATCCGTGTATGTTATAGTTTTTGTATAAGGTTCTTATAAGATTCTTATGRTGGGCTTAGACTAATTTATGCAGGATTGGTTATTTCTTTGTACGCTCTCATCCGTTTTTACTCTTTTTTTTTTGGTGGAAAGTAAGTTTATTTTCTTTTTCTAAATTTGAAGTTACAGTTACGGGTGGGTTTTTGATGGTATTGGCTCGGAGGCGTCAGTGTTGCAAAGTGTAGTAGGCTAGTGATGTGTTCAATATTGACTGGTTTAGTCTTAGGGTGCAGTTAGAGTATAAATATTTGGGTATTCTTCACTAGCTTGGAGGATAGGGATGGAGTTCTTTGGGGTATGGTGTTGTGTCCTGCACTAGCTTGTAGCTATTAGGTGGCAGTGGCAACAATTTAAGTGGGACTTGTAAGATTAGCTTGTGGTGGTGGCAATTGGGTTCAGTAGATTAACAAAGATAACTTCTTAAGAATGTAAAATTCTGCGTAATATTACGTCTGCAAGGTGTCATTAGACAATAAGAGAATTTTGGAGGMTAGGGATGTTGTTGTTATTCTTTGGTGACTTTTGTTGGAGTGCAGAATATTAAAYTAATGCAATGAGATTTGCAGTTTGGTTGCTGGAAATCATCTGGGATTAGGAGGCAGCATGAGATGCAAAAGATTGTCAATACAATTTGAGAAGTTTGTTTGTGGTATGGTGTCGTTGCCATCGTCATAGCGGTTTTGAGGCAACTTTATAACTAATTTGGGGATTGTGAGTTAGGAAATAATTTGACTCTGCTAAAGCAGTTGAATAATCAAAATAACTTCTGAAAACGAGGTGGACGTTAGGCATTGCTAGCCCTTGGCAGCAATAGGTTTCCTGTAAAGCCTGCTTACAAGGGGGATGTAAGAAGAAGAAAGAATGGACAAGGGAATAAAAGAAAATGAGGAAACTTATGAATGAATTCTAGTTTAATTTTCGGGCGAAATATGGGATTGAATTTAACAATCAGGAGCTATGAAATTGTGATTGAATTGCAATTTTGTTGTTTAAGTTGAAGATCTGAGATAGGAAAAGCTCAATTTGAGAGAGCTTATTTGGTTTTTTCCTCTAATGTTTCTCCACAGATTAGAGACGTTAAGCCTAGGAATATGTGTTTGATATTTTCATTCTTTAAGGATGGTAACTTAAAAATAAGAGATTTGTCATCATTATGCTGGATTTGGAAGAAGGAGATGCAAATTTCTGTTGCAAGATAACTAGTATATAGTAAATTTCATATCTTTCTTTAGTAAATGATGTATGCTAAGGAAGGAGCTAATGAGAGGGCCTGCTGAAGTAGAACATATTCTTATTTGTGGTTTAATCTACAGAATTTATCTTGCACAAATGGCTAGTTTTGAAATTCCCTTTGAAAATTAGTATATTGGATATGTTGATGGTCTAGATGGAGAACTGGTATCCGTTTAGGGATAGAGAACTTCC
>MEJB01000007.1:4099983-4152263 GCA_001752375.1 Rhazya stricta | reverse complement strand
AATTAAAGTGGGAGAACTCGGTTTGCATTCCTTCTCTTATGGCAAGAAGGAGAAGGAACTGCAGGGGAGTTCGTAACCATTCTGAATAATTTGATAACACATCGGCAACATATTCTGAATAACATATCTAAAAGTTTAATTCTACATAGGCGGAGTACCATGTTAGAGTTTCTTCTTTGTTAAGACTATGTTTCAAAATTCTACTCTTGAACGTTATGTGTCTTACCCAGTGGTTGTAAACTCCATGGAAACAATTCTCTGGTCTTAAATACCGAGATGTTTCAAATCTGTTGCCGTCTGCGTATTCTTTTTGCTGTTCTCTGAGGGGATTCATGTACCTTCTTGATCTTGGATTTGGTAGACATGGTTAGGTACGTTAATTTTGGTGGCCCCTTTACAACCTGTTTGTATACTATCTGGCTGCAAATTTCCTCTGAGAACATGATGTGCCATGAGAGAATGCCTACCTCATGGATGTATGAGCTACTGACATGACTTCTTATTTTAGCTTTTCTCCTTTTCTCAAAAACTGTTTGTAGATTCTTTGGGAATACAACGTGGTATCTATTCCTTTGTAACTATTTACTAGATCAAGAATTTCCTTCTTAATTCAAGTATTATCTTATGACTTTCTGTTGCTAACTTAGATTTTCAGGAGTCCTTTCCAGCCGGTGGAGAGAAGTTGGCAGTCTTGCTATCACTCTTGCCAGTTCTGATTGACCATGGAGCACAGCTCCTTGCATAATTTGCAAGGTAACATGTTTCCACACAGAGTCAGTTCAACTGAGAACTCAATTTAAAGAACTTTTTCTTCTCACAGAATCCAGCATGCTAATGCAATATTCAGTTTGTCCTGACCTGACATTATGCTCGGTGTAGTTAATTATTTGTCGGCGATGAATTGAAGAATGACTTTGAACATTATCTCTTCTTAATTAATTATCGACGCTGTCAATATGCGACACCAGTGGGGGTTAAGAGTTCTTCTCTGCCTTGTTTATAGGCTTCATTGAAGCTAAAATATTTAAGAGATAATTTGTTATTTTCTACTCTTTCTGTTTGAACAGATTTTATGGTAGAAATGGGCAATTTGCAATACTTCATCCGCCATAAGTAAATCACCAACTGTTGATTGCTGGGAGGCCACTACATACTGTTTCATGAAAACTATGAAAGCCAATGTGCTTAATCGAACTTCTTGAGTTAGATTTTCTCTGTTTTTAACCCTCAAACTCTGATGATTACCCTAAAATAATTTCAAGATCATATCTGAGCAATTTTTTTAACTGAGTCTTGCTTAGATTGGCTACTGGTTGATATTACTAGAGTACTCTTGCGTCCTGAAATTGATATACAAGCAACACTGATACATATAATCCAATACTGGGAGTTGCACTGTTAAATCTTAAAAGATCTGCATTTTTTTCTCTTGAATTTGACCATGAAAGGTCTAGGTCTCATCTTCTAGTTTGAATACATTCAACAATGTAAGTGGGGCTGTTTCTAGGAGGAGAAAGTTTTTGGACTTGGCATGCAGCAGAAATTGCTAGTTATATGTATTTTATAGCTCCTCAAGGTTTTGGTTGTTCTAGTATAGTATTTGAAGAAAGCTAGACTTTAGAGAATACCTTCATGTATTTTTTATGTCAATATCAATTTGTATATCAAGATTTAGGGCAAAAACTATAAGTGTTTAATGTGCATATGAAACCGTGCATTTAAGCCATAGCTGGACAGCTTTGTGTTTGTTTGCTCTGATTGAGGTATTGGAATTGTGTTTGGTTGTTGTTTCAAACTCTTTCATTTTCTGAGACCTAGTCATACTTCTCTCATAAGAATGAATACTATGATTTGCATTTCGAACAGACATGAATATAGCATCTAGAGGATAACTTCCATCTTGAAAGTTCTGTGGCATTTTTATAAGAAATCCTTGATTTCTCTCGATTTGTAATCCAATGCACAAATCAATGGATTCCGTCAAGCTTCCTTTGGTATTCTACGTGCACTTTTCCCTGACCCAATACGTCCATTCCTACATGAATCAATTCTTGGTTTAGCTTTTGTCATATTTTATCGTCTCATAAATATGAGCCTTTTTAGAGGATTCTGTGTTCAAAATCACAAGTGGTTAATTATCCAGCTTGACGGTAGACTATTGCATGACCTAATTTTGTTACAACCTGATTAGCCACTACTTGATGAACTATCGCAAGAGAAAGTGTACCTGCAGTTATTTCTCATGTGCTTGCTGTTCTGTGAACTTCCATTTTGATTACAAATGGGTCTTCTTCTCTTAGAGATTCTGCCATGTTTCTTATCGTGAAACTTCATTTTGAGGTGGATTGTGTAATGTTGTGGATTCGTGCAAGTGGTGTAAATTCTTTTTGAACTTTGTGGACTGCACACTTGTGGAAAGTAAACTCGACTTCTGATGCATCAGGATGGGTTGATGATAACAGAAAAAATGAAGTTTCTGACTCTATTCAACAAGAGCTACATGCAGTAGATGATTTGAAGCGGCATAAAAGTGATGAAAATGGAAATCCACAAATCACCAAAGTTGACGCTAAAGCTGGGACAGMTRTCAGAGAGGGGGTGGCTCTGCCGAAGACGGAAGCTCCAGGTGATATAAACATGGAGGCTTCCATTTTAGCTGATGATGTCATGAGGGCAGGGGGCTTTGGAGCTAGAGATGACATGAGTAGTTTTCTTCCTGTTGCCAGCGACTCCACCGATTTTGAAGCTTCTCTTCTTGATGCTCGAGAATATGAAGAACCGCAGGAGGAGATCAAGCGACCAGGCCTTGGCTGGACGGAAGCTCAGAAATAAATACTTAGCTGCTGATTTCTGTATGGAGTTTCTGGGCCCTGCTCTGCTACTTTTTATTCTTACACAGACTTCTGGTTCCTGGTGATTAGTTTAATTGATATATAGATGAAGCTTGGTTGCTTCCCCTAAGTTTCTCATTTGCTTTCTAGCCAAAAAAAAAAAAAAAGTTATCTTGTACATTGGTCTTTTTGATTGAGTGCTTGACAGTTTACACTTCTGTCATCTTGTTTCSATGTCTTCAACATTCATTTTCAACTTTTTTCTTTCTTCTCCCCCTGAAGAAAGGCAGTGCAAGGATGGTTCAAGATTAATCTTTAGATATGGTTTCTTTGTTACAAGATCTTRAAATGTCTAGCAGATATTGCCCGAATCTTGAAGATCTTCTGGTAACAAGTAAAGCTATATACATTTGATCATCGCTCTAATATAGTTTCGTTAAAATATAAATGGTGAGCTCAGTGCTGGACTCTCATGCCAGTCGGTGGTCGGCTTTGGCACACAATCTTGGCCTCACTTTCTATCTCCCTACAGTCTCTTAAAGCATTCCCAGAGGTCAATGTCATTGAAAAGTAACTGCTTTTTGGAAAATTCTATGACCAGGAGCTAGGATTGCTAAAGGGTCGTAGGTTGATTTTCTTCGACTGAAGACTTGCCATTGATTCCCAAAATGAGCTTTCCATTCTTCCTGTGTGATGTAATGAGGCAAATACTGTTTTGCTCCAAGTTGGGCCCTGTCACAGAAATTTAAAATTCTTTTATTTTGGTTGAGAATGTGCTCTAGCCCATCTCYTCCAGTGGAATATGGCATGGCAGAAGACAAGAACGAAACTAGGAAGAAAACGTCCTCTTCAGGTGTGATCATTGATGTACCATTTCTCCACCTGCAACACAATATAGAGTTGAGATTAGACTAGAAAATCGACGCTTCACCAGAAGATCTGTTAGGTTCTGAATTCATACTTGGATTTGTTTACTGGGTAGATGAGGATAGGACCGTTGCTAGTGTCTGTGAGAATCTTTCCAAATACTTCTTCAGCAAATTCACGAATCTTACTCCTAGGAATTAGAAGATTCAGCCAGGGGTGAGGAACTTCCCACAAACCTTTTTCCTTGAGTTTAATTTCAGATACATGGACTCTATCCAGGAACTGAACATAAGAGACSTCTGATAGGARTAGTGTTGAACGAACATAGCTCAATTCTGATAAGAGAGCATCAACTTTCTGCAGTTGAAGATTAGAGGTTTTGATGTGAACATGATATGGAGGTGATGCTGCATACTTTTGGAACTATGGGTTGAAATGTCTCACCTGATCTATGTCATCYTTGTCTTCTGGATTGAAGTATTTTGCTACTTCTATGCAGTATAGAACTCTTCCTTCAGATTTGAACTGGTTGGATTGAAGAGGGTCTCTGGGACTGAAAGAAGATCTCCACTTGTTTAATAAACCAGTTCGGTTTATTATCACAAACCCTTCTATATAATCAAAAGAATTCTGAGATGTTATTAGATACTCTTGATCGTTGGTAAATGTAACAAAGTCCAGGTACAGCATCCTTATCCATTTTACCTGTGAGATGTAAAATGTATCAAATGTACGTAGAGAGTAACGGATTGCGGAATACCATGATGAACACATGAATGATCAAGTTCTTACCAATTTGGGGGCCTGTTCGAGAGCAATCCGAGCTCTGGTTATGATACCAAACTGTCCTAATCCTCCGAGTACAGCATGGAAGAGGTCAGAGTTCTGCTCTTCTGAACAAGCAACCACTTCTCCTTTTCCTGCAGGAACAGTCACACCGTTAGAGCCTTTAGAATTTCTTAGTCCTTATCCCGTGGCTGCTCCCTGTTCTTGTGTAACATGTCTAGTGGATAAAGCAGAAAGGAAGAGATGGAAACCCGGGCGCCTCCCGTTTCGGGGTTAGGAGAGAATCTATTGTGGATGACTGTGCCAACCATGAAAGGAAGAGAAGGAAACCRAAGTCAATGCCAACTAAACTAAAAACATCGATGGGAAAGCGGATAGTTTTACGAAAGGATATTCTCGGGGTATAGAGACCAGTRGAGAATGTTGAACTTAGAGTTGGGGTTAAATATGTAAGGCAGTAACTGAAACGAAAACGCCGAAGAAAATCTCGATTGCTCCTAGAGAGAGAAAATAACGTGGCCAGTTAATTCAGAATATGCAAGTGATAATAAGGCTGACATGGACGTACCTGTGACAACTTCCAGTTGGTAGACATTATTAATCTGAGGGCCATGTTTGAATGCTTGGCCACTGACTCCTGCATTTGACAAAGTACCGCCAACCGTGAGATGAAGATAATCAGTCCACGATCTTGGAGCAAGACCATGTTTAAGGGACTCATGCAGGATGTTTATCCAAAGTTCACCTCCAGAAACATCAACGTAGGGCAATTCCCCAGTGTTGAAGCACATTTCTGGTACCCGAAGTGATTCCATGTTGACAATAACTCCTCCTCGGGCTTGTGCTTGGCCTTCCAGCGAGTGGCCGTGACCCTTTGCAGCGATAGTGATCTCTGAAGAGCCACCCATTCCGAATACGTGTTTCACTGTGGAGGCTATATCAGAAACTGATTTTGGGTGTAAAACTGCTAGAGGGCGGAGATGGAATCGGTTACCAAAATCTTTTGCTGCATGGTCTACGGTATCAAAAGTAAGATTTCCTTCAAGCCTCAAGTCCCTAAGTGATGATGGGATGACGAAGGAACCTGATTGATAAGAAACTGTAGGGGTGGCAGAAGTTCTTTTCGAGCAGAAGCGGCTTTTGTTCATCGTAGAACTGATCAACAGAAGTGTGAGGAATCTAATAAACATGTTGTTTCTTTTGAGAACGCCATTGGCGTCAGAGATCATTATTGATTCAAGATGTTATGTTGAAGGATGAAGGAAGCAAAGTTCTCCAAKGGAGAGCTAGTTTCTTTCTTTTTCTTTTGTTTCTTTCCTGTCTAGCAGAAGAAAGAGCCGGAGATGTGGAGAATAGCCAAAGCGAAAGGTGGTGAAGATATATAGAAGGGAGATGGCAGCTAGCCCCGGTAGCACCCTATGATCAGTAAAGTTTGGGGGTTTATCTGTAAGTATATAGCACTATCTGTAATCATAGTTGTCTGCTTTGTAAAGGAAATACATTTATGTACATTTATATATTATGTTTGATGGATATTATTTCTCTAAAGGTGTAGCAATAACAGAGGATTCATTCTGCTTCTTTTTTTGGTTTCTTGGAGCTGTCACMGGAAAGAGGGGATTTCATATACTATTCTTTTCACTTGCGGACAGTCGCATCARACTCTTCTCAGACAACTTCCATAGAACGTTTTTGGGGCCTTTTCCCAAGTGGAACAAAAATGGCATATACAAGTACATCTAGAGAACCTGTTCACATTAACTGAACTTAGTACTTCAGTTTGGTTTGTAGAGATGCTTCTTCTGTATGTTGTGTCCTGTAGCAGTATAAGATTTTTTACCAATCAATCATGGTCTTTTTCTGGTTCTAAGTCTATATACCATGTCCTCTAAGTGAGTTGTAACGAGATGATTTTCATAAGAAGATGGATCAATGCCTCGTAATACCATGATTCTAAAACCATATGGGATGGATGAGCATCTAACCCCATTAAAGTACAATGGGATGACAATTATAATCTTCTTGTACGTGGACATGATATTTATCCTTGTTATATATTTTTATGTTAAGCATTAACGATAGGTCAATTAGCCTCGCTGCGGACTGTCATCGGTGGATTTTTGTACTGTCAGATTCTGCAGAATGGACTTTTATGGTCKCTGTTGAAGAGTAAAACGCGGTGCGGCCCCTACCAGATGCTACATGCAGTTCCAGTTTGGTGCGACTTTGAAGGAGCCAAACTTTGCATTTTCTTTGGCCCCTCCTTCACGGTCCAATCAGTTTACTATTAGAGCACACCTCCCACGTATTGCCCTATACACTGAACTGAATATTTACACCTACAAATACCTTTTCTAAAAATTAAGAATATTGAATACCTACACTACAAAGAGATGGATTAAGAAAAATCTCTACACTTATCGTTCGAACAAGTGCTTATTGATTAGGTTTAGGATTAGAGTAGATTCMAAAAAGTTGAGACTTAGTGTACTATTCCAAGGAAATTTCAGAATTATTGGAGTTGTAGACTGAATAAGGTGGTCAAAAATTGTATTTGGAACTTGCCATTTCTATGTCTCTCTCTGTATTTCATACATCACTATCTTTTCGGAAGCGTTTTCCTTTTACCATTTTGTCTTTGTATGGTCCTTCTTCAACATTTTTGTTCGGGATATGCAAAGGAATCTAACTGAACAAAAGGAATGAAACATGATTCTTAATTACTTGATTTGTCCATTTTTTGTCTGTAATGCTTGTAAGAAATTAAACTATTGTTTAGTAAGATCTCTTCCTTGCGTTGGAGATACACTAAGTTTTGTTATGTACCTTTCTKACAAGTGATTATCAAATACTAAATTCTTTTTGGACTATAAAATTTTGTCATCCATCAGCCGAGTAATAACTTAATCGTTGCCAGATATTTCAGATATTTATGTATTGTTCTTGGTTGAATATATAAGCACATATGTCCATTGTCTATTCCATAAAATGAATCTTTATTATGATCAAGTTGAAGTATATCACAAAATCGTGTCAAAATTGCCTGATTTRTGTTTTTAAACTTTTGAAAAGGTAYGAATAGAATGTAAGATCTCGTATGGTACTTGTAAGAATTGAGTTATTGTTTTACAAGAACTTTTCTCAAAAGTCAGGAAAGAAAGTAATGCATGGTAAATTGAAGAAGGCTTGGTTTATCCCTTTTCACCAAAAGCAAAAGGGAGGGTTTTTATGATGTGAAAAACGGCTCCAAGAAGGTCCTGCCATCAAATCTAGTAATCCAAACGTATAAAACCGGGATCTGGATTGCAAGAAATCATCCTTTGATGGTATGCCACACAATATCCAATTTATAATTGACTAGAGCGGGACGTGAAAAGCTGAAAATTCTAACCAAGATGACCTCCCTTCTTCTGACTATTTTTTCAGTGATTTTAAGTTATTATATTTCTTGTTTCTTTATCAGTAATAAGTTGGCTATGTTCGATGCATGATATGCAAACAGGAGACAAAATAAGGCCAAGTGTGGCAAGTCTGCAATGAGGGAATATTTTCTTTTTGGACTTTATGCTACTGTTTTCCAATGTAAGACACACAGATGAATTTGTCTGCCTAGCTTTGACTGTTATTTCAGATAGTTTAGGGATTTGAGAGGTTCCATGTTCAGATTGAACTTGTGGAACCAACTYGGCACATATGGGTCTCAAATAGGGGGACGATTCTTGAATTAAACATTCACTTATTCGTTATAGTTATATACTTGATAAAGAAAAAATAAATGAGTGATGGGATGATGAGGATTGATAGTTGAGAATGATGTATAMTATGAGAAACAAGGGATTGCACGTCCTACCCTTGAAAATTAACAATATTGGGTTGGTCAAGAGCAGCTTGATTTTGAGTATTTGATTTAGTCGTGGTATGTGTGGTCAACGAAGCATTTTGATTCAAGAGCATCTTGTGTTGTCATTGGTGAATGGTGATGTAGGGGCCTGGGGTTCCTTGGTCCTCCATGGGAGCAAAGGCACAGAAAGAAGGGAAGTGGACAAGAAGATGACAGTTTTGAATATTGGGGGAAACACTAAAAAAGATAACCTATCAACTCGATTGGTCTTGGAGTCTTGGATTCCAGCACTGGGACAACCCTAAATGATTCTCCATTAAATTATTCTTGTAGTTGGTTTTTTGTCGAGCAAAAGATTATTGTGGAAATTATACTCCATTATTTCCTATTCTTTCTTCATCAGCAGTACATAGCCAATCACTAGGCGAATCTGATGCCATTCTCGTTGGAGCAAAACTATTTTTTTTTTAAAAGAATACAAATTTGTTTAATCTTTCGTTTTTTATGATGCTTATTTTATCTCTAATTAAATATCAGAGTCGAAATACATAAATATAAGTTGATGAATCATGTCTCTCTCCTCAGTTGAATAGAACTATTGCTGCTAAGATTATTCTGCATCAAGAAGAAAAATAACGGAAAAATATTCTACTACATATAAAAGCAATAATAGACCCCATAGTTTATGTACTTTCATTGATAGTAATGTTAAGCTCACACTAAAACCACCAAATTGTAGTGGTTTTGTCATCATCAGCCGCTAAATTTGAAACGAGAATGGGTTTAGTAAATGTAGCTGTTGTGGAGATACTATATTACTGTATACTCTACTRTGTGCTTTTTGAAACACATAAKTCTGCTATGATATACAAAAGCACTACACCAGGTAAACGAATGTGAACAACAGAAAGCAGTAGACACTTTTATATAAGAAAAGATCCCCCCTCATGCTAGACTACTTTCGTCCATCTTTGCTAAGAAATTAGGCATATGTGCTTTGGAACTTGGAGGACATTGTACACCATTATTGACACTGATCAATTTAGGTTTCCCAGCTTGAGGTCAGGGTTGCTGATAGGAGAATGGGACGACTACACTGATCATGTACTTGTTTATCCACATGACAGAAAAGGGATTTTGTTTAATGGACTTACATTGATAGCTTAAAGACGGAGAAAATATACTTATTATCAAGCAATCACAAATCGAGTTTCATCTTCTTATTAAAGGAGACACGAGAGGAGTTTGTTTTAGAATGATAATAAAACTATTAGCTCGATGTTATTTGTATTAGAGGTTCAACAATACGTTAGATCAGCATGATGTTTCTGAACTGGAAGAGGATTATATTGATTTCCATCCATCATTCTGACACCACAAAGAAACATTTTAAAAGCCTAAAGGCTATTCTAGCAAAGTAGYAACTAGATTCGTTCTGGGTCCTAGATTGCAGCACTATATATGAACCATATGATATCACTTTTGTTTTTGAATAAATGACCATTAGTTTCTATATACTTACAATCAATTTGTAGCCAACTAGAACTAGCTTTTTCATTGTTGCAGAAAATTATGATGATATTTTCTTTTGGTCATCAACACGGGTACCCTTTCTCAAACTTCACCACTTTTCTTGAGGATTGCTGAGTTGTGTTTCAGCAAGCAATCTATTGCATAGGGTATCTTCTTTTGTTCTTTGGTAAGCAGCAGGGTTTTGTCTGATTTTCTGCATACCGAAATGCAGGCATAATGCAAAGTTTCTGCGATTTGGTTATCATCTTATATATTACCCAATTAAAGTTAAATTTGTAGCATAAATAGCATTCTGATCACTTATCAGGATTATCGAACGTACGTTTTTATATTTGGTTAGAACTTTCCTATTTGACCACTTTCCACTAATGGATCTCAATCTTCTCAACCGCATCATACAGTAATTAAGCCACCGATCAAAAGAGCAAACAGTCTGCCACACCGCGTCTCAGTTTGGCATCTTACGTCCCATCAACATCATTTCATTTGTTCATTATCATGGCAAGAAATGTTCATATGCAAGTTGGTATGTATGTTCCTATTTTWTTGCGATTAATCTACCAAGTAAGTGAGTTATTTGCATATTGAACGAAGGCATTAGTAAAATAAGAATATCCACTGTGTATGCAATCTAATTGCCTCAGAATCAAAGACTAATGTCGGATATTAAGGAAGAAGCAGGCATCATTAAACTTAACTTTAGTACCTTTCAGTCACCTTTTTGTGGAAATGCATGATTGAGTCTGCCGAAGATATCTCTGCTTCCACAAATCTTTACTATATCTCTGTCTGCCTAAAACAAATGTTCCCTTGTTTTGCAGAATAAACTAATACTACTGCAGAAACTTTTGCAAAGTTATCGGTGATGAGCCTAAAGTATCAATATGCATTATTATGATCCTTAGAAAAAGATCAACCAAGAAAAGCCAATAACAATTAGTTTTCTAAGCAATGAAGGCCATTTCAGAAAACATATAATTGTAGCTTTTCGATCGRCTGTTGGCGGTGGAGAGGCAGTAAACGACAGCAAGACGTGTGGAAATGAAGCCATTTTTCTCCAGGCAAAAGGAGTGATTGAGTGAGTTAATTAGTAACATAATGATAACCGCCTTAATGAGTAATATTTTGTGAAATTCGCAGGTTATAATCAACCTTAAAAACCCGCCAATCCGAAGAAGATGTTTATGTCTGTAGGTCCAAAATGTCAGCCAAAAACAGCCATATCATGTTTTTCAAAACTTCTTCGTGTTCATTGGAGATCATTTTCAATTTCAATGGAGTTCTTTTACGAAAAAGATGTTTCTGGAATATAACGAGAGCCAAGAATGTCTACAAAAACTTAAGAGAAAAGTCGGGTCGAGTTATCCTTATCTTGTTCCCCATTCTACTCCAATCATGTCTAGTTGTCCCAGCAAGCTATTGGGAGAGGCTGTCCTTCCATATGCTCATGTTGTCAACATTAGTGCTGCTTGCTTATTCTTCTTGTCAACCTTATAATGCTTTCCTATAGCTTAAAATATTAAGCTTTGCAGTAAATTGACTAGTTCCCCAACTCCTAACTGAACCCATCAAATAATTTTAGATATATGCTGTGCTACGAACATTCATAGAGAACACCTAGTTTCTTCCTTTATATTCTCTTTGAACATTCAATGGATGAAGGTTTCTTTGTCTGATTCCAGTGACTGCTCGGATGAGAAGAACCACCATATTCTTGCAGAAAATAAAAAGAAACATCAATTATAGTTGACACTAAGRGTATAAAAATGAGAGCATTGATAATCGCATCTACTGGTCTCATTGCTTCCCTAACCTCCAGCCTCTTTGGGTCTAGAAAATCTGGGATTTGAGCAATTCCACTTAAATTTCCGAGTATATTTAGAAACTTTGACCACTATGTTGTTTTCTGGATTTGGAAGAAGTTCACAGTTTCTCTCACAGAATAGGTGGAGGGTGATGAGGCTTGGATATATAATCAAGTACAATTTACCATGAAATGGGAAATCATGGATGGATTTTAAGACCAGTTAAGCGAAGAAGAAGAGCATTGTGCTTGTTTCTGAATTATTCCCAGATCGGCCAGTTGCTTCCTAGCTCTTTCCTCTAAAGAGAGCACTGTGCTTGTCAAATTATGCGATTGCCAAAAATACTAACGACTGGACTACTTTGTCCCAACTTTTAGGCCAGAAACGTACCTAATTTAGCAAGTGGTAAGACTTAAAAATCAAGAATTAAAAGAAGAATCATTTCTTTCCAGCTATTAATATATCATTGGACGACTTACACATTTATATGCAACCAATTACTATTAGTTGAGCATAAAATTTTCTTGTGCCAAATGAAAACGTAACTTCTAACAAATAAGCGTGGTTTCTTTGTAGAAAGCCGACTCGGTAAAAGTATTATAATGATCAAGAAATGGACCTTGAGAGTACTACATACTGAAAATCATGCATGTATATTRATAGAATTTGTAGCTTCCTCTCCTTTCTTTAATGTAGAGTAAGTCAACCCCAGGGACATTTGCTGGCAGCTTAGTATAAAACGGATTTAAACTGCAGATAGTGTTGGCTGCCTCATTCGCCGTAGGAAAAGCTTATGCCAAGGTATAACAGAAAACTGCATGGTAGAATAACTATGRGATCAGTGCTTAGTGGGGCAATATATGTTCTTATAGCTTCAGGCTATGCGAATGAAATCCAAAGTTCTGGAATTCTATTACTTGATCGATGCAAAGATTGTTTGCTTCCCAACTGTTTTGAGAGCCAAAATCACGTATATTTTTCATGCTTAAGCTAAAGATCAGAGATAGTACAAACCTTACCTTGAAGCATAATTGATCTTAGTCAATCCAAAGGCATCAGTTGCCAAATTCGTTCATTTTCYTCTTTTTGGGTCAAATCAACTACGGATGAAACGAAATCCTCTTCACACCGAAATGGAAAAAATTCTTATGTACGTTGGAATGTTCTTTTGGCAAATTGTGAATCCCAGTACACCTCAAAATGCATAATTAGAAAGGCCTCGTCTGTACAGAAAAAATTAATTATTAGCTTAATCCAGAAATAGATATGACCAAACTTCTCTAGGAACCTTTTAAATCAAAAGGAGATGATGCCATTTTGGGTGAGAAGTGAACTTCGTTAGTCATTCCCCATGTGCTGCTCACTTGGCCATTTGTTACTGGAATTGCATGCGAAGTGAACATATAGTAAGTAGTCTGTCAATGAGGCTACATCCTTTTCCCTTTTGTACTACTGCAGTTTTTGGGTGCATCATTGAGTTCCATACAAAGCTGCAAACTTCGTGAGGATTACACGTATCCACTCAGTTTTCCTTCAAGGAGTAGTGAAASTGACCTCTTACTGGTTCATTTGCTTTCTTTCCACATTGTTGTTGTGCAAATTATTGGAGGACAGACAGAGAGATAAGCACATCATGCAACTTCCCTCTTAAGTTCTTGAGGTCGACAAACTGGATGTAGACTATATGTTAGTAATAATCAAGTTCAATCAGGAAACTTTACAACTTGAACTTCAAAGGTGATCATCGATTAATGGAATGAGAGAAAAATTTTCAAGTGACTGTCAAACTTTTGGAACATGTCTGGATAAGAAAACCAAGTCTCTATTAGCACGATGAGATTAATTTGAAATCTAAGATGCATATACGTCGCTGTTTAATCTTTTCAAAGATGACTGACGAATCTGCTAAGAGTGTTCCCCACACCAAATATATATCATGCAAGCCTGTTGCAGACTTGATAGTTCCACCGCCCCCTCCCCCACCAAAACCCAGAATACCCTTTGAGGGGTAATGACAAAGACATTATAGCTCGCCTTTTACAGTTCGGGAAAAGATCGACAACTAAACAGCTTTCACATGGGAAAGCAAGGAAGATGCTACTGGCTGGAGTATTAACAACCTATATTCGTAGGCTATATATTCCTTCAGCTGTATGATTCTGAACGCGAGTCTTGACCAATTATAGTTTGTTCATCCTTCAACAAACACTTAGATCATGACTATATTTACTAGTTTATCAAAACCAGCAGCAATGCACAAATCAAGAAAAGGGCATCTATATATCAATCATAGATCTTCTTAAGTTCCTAATTCCTTTTGCTGGTCTTTACTATCTTTTTCAAACCCTTAACGTGAACAATCAAGAGAATATCGATCCTCTGTATGTTTTAAACAAAACAAAGAACTCTAGTCATATATCATTCAATATGCATATATATTGAATGAAAAGACTAYACATAGAGCACCAATTSTCCATATCTTCAAGCTAAGGAATAGAAATGCCAAGCAACAAAAACCACAAGAAGACACACTTTCACCATCTTTTTCATGAGGCAAAAATAAGGAATACGATAAACCGCATTATTGAATTTACTTCAGAAAAAGGTCCAGAGAAAATGGCTTTTAAGGGCACGCCTGAAGCAAACTAGTCTTTGCTTCAAGACTTTAGGCACCAGTGCCATGGCTGTTTGCTCTTTCTCTCCCTCTCTCTCTCTCACACGGAGATGATTTAGATTTGTTGATGATGCGTCTTTGTCTTTCCACATCATATGCATTTTCCAAAGAAAAGTTCCATGTGCTCAGTACGGAGTAATATTTCTTTCTTGGGGTCTATGCATCATGCATGACTAGGTTTAGATTCAATGTCTCTCCATCTCCTCGTGCTGGAAACCTTAAGACCCGAATAATAAACGTCAGAAACTTACTTCTTTGGGAGCTTGTTGAAAACATGCTTATTTTCTCTTCAACACCAAAAGGGTTTTCGTCACCCTGATTGTAAAACTCACTSTTCATATAACTAATGGTATCGTGCAATCTGAAAAAACAGGTCCTATAATCCTGACATTCAAAATCAGATTAAAATATCAGAACGTTCAACACATTCTGGCATCATTCAAACCGGCTTATCTTTTGCTATACGGGAAACCATATTGCAGATATACCTAACCTATCTTAGCTAGCTACAGCAGTATTTGGTCTATTTCTGCCTAAAGTCTTAATCATCAACATTATCATTGAAGTTCCAATTGCATCAAAAAGCTAATTCAAGCCTTAATGGTGGTCTAATCGCCCTTTTGACGGTGGATGTTTTGTACCTAGTGCTTAATCTCAATCTTTGGTCTAGATCAAATTTAATGAGCTACTGGTCTAAAGGCTTTTTCCCCCCCTAGAAACATCCCAATGCTAACATATGAATGAAACTTCAAAAACCTAGAAAAACTCTTCTTCAAAAGCTGTGCAAACTAGCTAGTGTAACCATCGAGAATCAACTGTCAGCTCAAAATCCACTAATCAGAAAGGATTATGTAAATAATGCTGATTATTTTGAAACCTTTAAACAAAAAGTTTGAAACT
This sequence comes from Rhazya stricta, assembly GCA_001752375.1. Lineage (NCBI taxonomy): Eukaryota > Viridiplantae > Streptophyta > Magnoliopsida > Gentianales > Apocynaceae > Rhazya > Rhazya stricta. The sequence goes on along the minus strand of MEJB01000007.1, from coordinate 4,137,026 downwards.
TCGAATATTTCTTGAAAATTCTATGTACAATATTATTTATATCCAAGTGGGCAATCTTTGAATCTCAAGATCTTATAAGTAATCCAAATTTTCCGTTAAGTATAGGCTGATAGGACGAGGACATATCCATCCTTTAAACTCCGCTTCTTCCATAAAGAGAAAGAGATCTAGAAGAATTGCTGGGCAAAGTGGGAAACATGACGAGACCTCCTAAAAGTAGAACAGAGATACACATTAGGGGTCCAATCAACAAACACATCAACAATGGACTTCATAAAGAAAACTGTATACATATCTAATCTTCTGTTGAAAAAGAGGGGTATTGGAAACATCAGAGGGGCAATCAAAAGATTGATTGGACTGTGTTCTTCAAAATTGGTTGAGGGTAGTTGGTGCTGACAGGCCATGCAATTGAGTTAGATCTGACTCTTTAAGAATTAGATGCACATATGGCTCAATTGGGCCTGTGGGGCTTCAATCTCTGCTTCAAAGTGTTGCCACTTGGAAGAATGATTTTGGGAGAAGATGTTTTCTACCAAAGGTGTGCTTCGATGGATAGTTTTGGGTTCAAAGGCAACTGAGAAATGATGTAGTAGGTAAAGTAGGTACCTGTCACCTTGTGATTGAACGTTTCTTTTTTTAGTGAAATTTGACCCAGAAAGGAAAAGGAAGTACGAGTTCCCTTTTTCCATTTTCTTATTTATTTATTTTTTATCTTGGCTGGGGATGTAAACGTGTTGTTAGGGGAGGTTGCATAAGGGCCGGTTGATAATGACTTGGATCGATTTGGGCCGAAAATGTAACGAGGACCGATTTTTGGCATGATTAATTCACCTTCAGATGGATCTAAGCTTCAAATCCAGCCCATCTTAAAATGTGGTTAGCCCGTGGACATTTTCTTTTTCCCCCTTTCTTTCTTCTGGGTCTTCTGACCAAAGTAGGATGTTCGTGATGCCGCAACTTSCAGAAGGAAAATGCTGGATTTTTCGGGAACCTAAGCAAATGGGAACATCAAACCAAGAACAAACTCACACAGATGTTATCCGACTTAGGTAGCAACTTTTTGTTCATCTTTTCTTGGCCATATCCGGTCCATGACCACATAGGTATAGATCCAGACAACATCCATATAATAGTGTAACTAAAATGACAAGTGAATTAAGGATGAGAGCTAAACCAATTTCAGTTGAAACGAAGCAGCCAGATATGAGGGCAGAAATTGATCGATTGAAAATTTAAGCAAATTACAACAGAGATAATGACTATAAGAGAACAAACAGAAATGCTCGTCGAGAAATGGTTTGCTGATCAATTTTACATTGCAAGATTACTTGACCGAATTTGAAACATTACAAGATCATGTCTTCATTGCGGGTCTCACCAGCCCCAACCCACTTCCACTACCTAAATGCTTGAAATCTCTTGCTTCAAGATGGTCTCCATGACCAGCAAAGCCTGTTCCTCCTTTTTCTAAGTTCACTAGACTCCTTTCTTTACATGGCTTGTTGCACACAAGACAAGCTTTATCGACAGCCATGAATTTATCTCCACATTTCTTGCAGAACACATGCCCACAAGTACTTAAAGCAACAAGTGCAGTTGTATTTGTCAATGTGACCTTGCAGCTAGGGCAGATAAAGGTCTTATCCAGAGACTTGGATTTCTTCTGTTCACTGGTATCTTCCGTGAAGTGGATCGGAAAAAGGGTCTTCAACTTAAGTTTTTCCTTCCCTTCCGGACAAATAGTGCTGGTAGATGGGGCATCCACTTTGACAGGAGCTTCTGGGGTGGCAGAAGGGAGCCAAAATGCCTTCATAGTACGCAGGGCTTCCTCTTCATAAGAAGTGGCCTTCACACTATTAGCCCCATGGAAACCATTCTTGTCTCTGTTGTAGTTCTTATCATTATATTGGGGAACAGCACCATGGTTCTGTTGGTCAAATGCATCAAGCTCTCTAGCCTTTTGCAGCATTAATCTCTCTTCCTCCTCTTCTTTTTCTTGCTTCTGCTGAGTTGCATGAGCTGCTAGCTTTCTGCAAAAGGCAGCACAATCTTCAGTGCAACAGGAGATATTACCAATGTTCATGAGAATAACCACAAGATATAACCAGATATTGCSAATAATGAAATTATTTTACCCTTGCTTCATTACGGCTTGGTATGCTTACTTACTAATTCTAGATTTAAGCATCTATCATGATTGAGTTGTATAACTAATTATGAGAGTTCTGCATGCTAAGTTAATGTGATTCYGAAATGAAATGAGCCCTTAAAGATCCAATGCTGGCAAACCGCAGGCAGAAGCAAACCATGAGAGWAGCTTTTTAACTGCACAATAGACTGCATTGACGAGGTAATCATATTTAGAGAAACTATCAGTATACAGTCTAAGGCTCATTAGCAAATTCTGTGATCAAGAACTCCAAACCTAAGTATACCTTTCCAAAGATTCAAACTTAACCCAAAAGTACTCTTGAACATGAAGGAGAATATTGCCGCGGTGAATGTCCTAATAAATTAAGTCRTACAAAAATCAAAACCATTTCAAAGTTCAGCAACTTCACATAATCACTTAACTTCATGCACCTTCTACAAGCTTAAAGCACATATATAGTGCAAAAACAATCCACCTTGGACAATGCTACGAACAAAACCCTTTAATTTAATCCTCAGTTCCAAATAAACATCAGCTAAGAACTCCACAAAACGAAACAAATTAATCTTTCTGAGCGAGCTCGATGTCTGTTTACTGGAACTGAACCCGTAAAATTGCAATTCCCAAGACACAAAATAGGTACCATAATCCTCAGATTGTTCCTTTTCCTCAGACATGACGACCTAACAGTTAAACGCAGGCAAACAATTTATAAAAACATTTCATTTTTTCCCCAAGTAAGAGATACACAACACCCAGCACAATTGAACAAATCCAAGATCTAAATACCGCGTTAGAATCCATAACCTATCACATACACAAGCAAGTATAAAGATATAAACAGCCCCGCATTGAAAAAAAAAAAAAAACACAAAGAATCGGATTGTATGTGTTACATTTGGTCAAATGATAAAAAAAAAAAAAAAAAAAAACACTTCATACCTTTGGATGTCCTTTTTTTGCGATAAGAGGCACTCTAGTATGCATTCTTTGCAGAAAATATGGCCTTTTTGGCAGCACAAAGGGTCAATAAACGGCTTCAAGCAGAGACAACAGGCGTCGAATGGCTTGATTGAGTCCTTACCAAGCCGCTCCTTTTGGGTTCCATAACCAAGCTTTCGCTTCTCATCATAGGTGAAGAAGGCGAGATCGTTATTGTTCTTGGAGTGCCTCTGCGGCATCTTTCAAAGCCCTCTCTGGATCTGACTAACAGATTCCAAATTCAAGGTCAAGATTTTAAACCCTAAGCGAATCAATACAGAACGCGATGCCGATAGAMGAAGAAATTATTTCGATTAGAATGTATTAGGAGTTTTACCAAACGGGTCGTAAACTGTGGCGGCATTATTTTGGGCCTCCGGCCTTACATAGTGAGAGGCAATAATGGGTGGGTAGAAAATGTTGACGGGCCTCAAGTATTATTCACTTATTTTGCAAGGAAGAATGAAAGTAAAAAAGAGGAAAATCTTGGATTGTGATTTTCCTGAAAAAGAAAATGCGGCATTTAAATTATTTGAAAACCATTTGAACTAGGCAAAACCAACGCCACAAATTGTCCATTTATTTTGCAATTTAAATGGATTCATTTATTCGTAATATTGTTGCCCAATTTGTTCCTTAATAGTGAAAATATAACTGAAAACTTAAGAATTACAAATAGAACCTAGTCATATCAGTACACTTGCTATTAACATTTTCTTACAGGGTGAGAAAGGATCAACCACCATAATAATCGATTTTCAAGCATGATGAAACATTGGGTTTGAGCAAGGAGGAGAACKCCACAGAGAAGTAGATATGATGGCTTCAATAAAATATCAGACTTTGGATAATTTATTTTGCAGTCSTAAACTATATGATAACAGCAAATCCTCTCTGACTCTATATTACAAATGGTAAAATTATTTCTACTGACATGAGATCCATCCGATAAATTGCTCTATGCTCTTATTATTGCCATAGTTTAAATTAAGCTCCACGACCAAATCTAGCTTCATTCACTAGTGAATCGACATCAAATAAGTTGCACACAAAAAATTTCAGAAGGAAAATAAGATTTAATCTGGTCTCATCATGACTGGGCAGCAACAGATGGTTTCTTCTTTGGCGGGGGGTTACCTCCAGACAAGACAACGTAGGAATAGAAGCACACCATTGCAGCGCTATCGTAAACGAAAAGAGAGGGGGAAAAAAATTATTACCACAATAGTTCCAATATAATTAATTGAAAATGAATAACTTCGAAAAGGCATCTCTGGATAAAAGTAAAAAGAGCATTTCAATACGAAAGAAAAGCAGAGGCCAGAAAATTCATCTTACCTAATGCCAGCATAAAAGCCCACAGGAAATAGCTGGTTGGTCTGTATGAACATTAACATTTTATAGTTAATAATAAAAGTTAAAACTACGTAAAAGTTAAGAAAAAATTAGAGCTTTCATGTCCTACCAATGAGTAAGTCTGAATACTCCTCCATATAAGGACACCAGCAAGCACTGCAGCATCACATGAGAATCCAAGAAATTAAACATGAGCAAACTTCCATAAAGAATCTTTAATTCAATAAACAAAAAGCTCAACTATACTTTGATTTCTGAAATGGTTTAATATATGGAACTAGTTTCTTGCAATCAGACATAACAAAAGAAGGCCAAGGGTTACAGAAGAGTACGAGTCATAACATTGCACAGAGAATATAGAACAATGAACTGGAACATGATCCACCAATATAGAGAATATAAGAAGAACATGATACAGAGACTCTACACAAAAAAGCATCACCTGCTTGACCAAGTATAAATGGTAGGCTAGATTTTCCTTTCCTCCAAACCTTCAGACTAAGAGTGCTAAGGGCCAGTAGAGGACTTCCAAAGAACACACCAGTACGTAAACTAGCTGGGTTTCTGGAGAAAATAAAGCCAACAAGTCCCCCACATAAAACAAGACCACCTGGAAAGAGAAACGATTTGTTAGGTCACAAGTAAGATCAACTAAGAAGAAGCTAGCTATTATTCTCGTTAGTTTGCAATAAGCTAAGTGTTAAAGACAATGTTCTGATTAAAACATTAGTATGTAAAGATACAGATATTATCTGATTCTGCTTTAGGGTCTTGCTTAGAAAAGATATTATACATTCTATATCAATTGACCAATACGAATGACTTCGAATCATGAAAAAAGAAGATTGCAATGCACTTAGGGTGAAAGCTCCAGCTCCACAACTAAAAAATGAGACTATAGCATATGCCCTCAAATATGCTTTGAACCAGATTCATGTGATAACAAAAGCGAGCGCCCATTGCCAGATTTCAGAGAATAAAGAAAATGAAGTAATGAATAATGTTATCCTATATTATAGCAGAAGAAAGAATACTCTAACTAAATCAGAGACTAGAGGATATAGGTGCTGCATTTGCGACAAGTTTCTCAGGGACATGTGTTACTATGTGAAGATCTACAGAAGGATATACACAACTTCCACCATTAAGCAACGATCAGTATTTCTGTTGGGGAATATTTGCATGACTTTAGTGTAAAGATTGGTAGAGAAGGAGAAGGCAAGAGCAGTTTTTAGTCAAAYGGAAGACTCAAATGGAGACCCTTTTAATATGTTAAAGTGTAAAAAATTCCGTTATCTAATAAGATCCCAGCTATACTTTAAGATAGGAATATTGAGTTCATGTATCATTAAAATTTTTGGTAATTATTCATATTATTTTAGAGGAATTTCTCGTTGAGATAAATGAAGTCTTTTGCAAAACGATGAAAATAAATTAATTGCCCAAGGTTAAAATGTATATAGAAACCTTTGCTGGTTTCCCATGCCATGCTAAAGTAAGGTCAATCCTTAATTGATTAGGTTTAACAATCTTTGCTCCCCTTCAATCTTTGCACGGGAACAGTGTCATGAAAGGTCCCAACTCCTAAGCCAACCTCAGCAACAAATTTAATGAACAAGGAAAAAAAAAGGCATAAAAAGTAAGTTTTCACGAATGCGTCAGCCGGGAATATTTGGAAACTCTGGAAACCCCTCTGTTGGTGGGAGTCCTCATTTACTGGATTTAATTTGAACTCAATATACAATCACAGAAGGGCTAAAACCAGGAAGTTATTGAGTGTTGTGGACTATGCATGAGAACATGACATGAAAGAATCTTCAAATGTCCCAGCTCTCTAGCTTGTAGATACACATCTTTGACCAAAAATTCATTAAAAGTATTTTTTTACAGGTTCTGGTCCCCTCACATCTCTCATTCTTTCATACATCAGTTTTACGATGTCATAACAAAACCCAATTTTTTCGACTTCTTCCTTTTAATTTCTCTCTAATGGATTCTGCTTCTCTTTACAAGTTTCTGGAAATAAGATTTTTCTCAGTGGTTTATAAGTCATGCACGGATCTCAGGAAAAACAGCATCCAATCAGATTTGAGCACATTGGCATTGGTAGCATGCATGTGAAATGATAACTGAAAAAGCTACTAAGAATTCACCAAACCAATTAGGACAAGTCCTCAGAATTCTAATGTTTCTACATGCTTGGCATGATAAACATGTGCTTTGAAATGAGAGGAAAGTACTGTGCAGTATTTATCACAAACTGCAGGGCACTTTTGTTATTTCATTTTCTTCATTTCTTAGGAATTGGGAGCAAAATGACTTAAACACTTGCATATACATGTAGGATCAACAAACTGAAAATAGTCAACCTACAAAACACATGAAATTTATGCAACAAGCATTAGAGTGAAGATGCATATTAGAGAGAGCTCCTACTCAGAATAATAATACTAAGCAATAATAACAAATTTAATTACTAACCATAAGGAATTCCTAAACAAAAATCATGAATCTTGGCTGCCCTTACAGCAGGTTCTTGTATTGGTTCACTCTCCCCTTTCACACTTACAGGTTCTTCAGCATCAGAATATGATTTCAATGATCTTCCATTTTGAGAATTTGTTGAATCATCTATGTAACTCATGGTCTTTATCTCTGAACTGGATATGCCTGTCACACGATCATCACTGCTCATTACAACTAAAACCTGTATTACAGAAGACCTGAAATTCATATAATATTCARGCATACATCGATGGAAAACTAAATTCCAGCGCAGAACTGCCATCACATACTAGAAAAGACAGTACAGGATATTGTTGAAGAAGCACAACCTCCCAGAAAACAAATTAACAAAAATTAAGCCATAAAACATATTGATTGATACTCAATACCAGTAGCAACCATCCTGATGACATGACATTAGCACCAAAACTCTATTACTAAAAACTGAAACGGAAAGACAAACAAAGAGTCAAGTAATGAATCTGTCTTATTAATTTATTATATGACTAAAACCAGCAAATGTGACAATTTTCACAAAGCAATCAGAAAAATGATTATTTTTCTTTAATACATTTGAGTACGACCTGCAACCACAAAAAATCTCGTGCAAAGTTTGAACTTTAAAAGGTCATTGTCAACATCCAAAGGCAAAATTCATAAAGAGAGATACAACATGGTAAGTGCATTACATGTTTAGTTTGTTCTTCCTTTTGTCTTGAACTAAAAGAAACCAGTTGACGGCAGAATAGATTGACATAATTATATATATAWAATAGAAATTMAATTTTGTTTTCCATTTTCTATCCAACCTAATWTTTCTACAATACCAAAGTAATACCTCAGAAAACAGAAATATGGAGAGGTAATTTCATATACAAATGAGAAAGCTCGAAAATCTTATTATTACAGTGAGAGAAACTAGGGTTTTGCGGAATTATAATTAAATTGGTACTGGCACCATCACGTTGTAKAATTTACCTTGGGGCGGAAACTGGGGTACGATTGAGCATGCGAGCGGTACTGTAGACTACGATTAACGGAGGAGAAGCATGAGAGCTGAGAGATCGCTACCGAAGCCATGCTTGCTTCTTCTTCCTTTTTTTTTTTTTTTTCCCTTTTTCTTTTTTCCCTTTCTGCTGCTCTGCGCAGGCTGGTCGCCAATTTCCCTACTGCAAATATTTGTCAACGCGCTCTTGCCAGCCGGATGGTGAGCCAGGAAGATGATTTTAAACTGAAGTTAGAAAGCGTTGAGATTTGGAGTTGGCTATGCCGCAATGTGGGTTGGCTCAAACAATTTCTAATTAAAAGGGTGCGTTGTTCCTTGTTTTCGAGTTTATCTAGCTGGGAAGTCATTTGTTTGATTGTTTCTTCTTTGGTTAAGAAATTTTTTTGTTTGTATTTGTTTTCAATACTATAAAATTTCATTCAAACTAACATTTTGAATGAAAAAAATTAATAAATTCATAAATTTGAAATTTACTAAACACAAAAATTTTTGAATTTTTTGAAATCTAACAAAAAGTTTCACGCTGGTGTTAAAATTAATTTCAATATAACCCAATCCATTTAAATTGAGCACTATAGATATAAGCTAAGAGTTTAATTTGAATACATGTATAAGTCAGAAAATATTATGTTATGAATTTTGAATATGTAATTATATTTAAAAAATGTTTTAGATATAAATAATATTTTGAAATATAATAATTCTAAAAAGTTTAGAACTTAAAAATAAATTAACATTATAAAGTTGCAGCCAATAGAATTTTTCCTTCCCTTATACCATAAGACAGATGACAGCTGAACTTATATATTATTTCATATTGCATTTAATAACTTTTTTTCTAAAATACATCGGATCATAGAATCAAAAAAGCATTTTAATAATATTTTCTTTAATTTATCCTTTGTTTAATGTTATAATAAAATTAAAGGTTAAATCTTGAAAACTTACTTAATTTAATAAAAAGAGAATATGATAGTCTATAGGTTCATTTTTACTAGACATAAACATGACTTATTCATTAGAGTAGAAGGATGAGAGATAATTGATATATTAATAGAATTAAATAAAATTAATTTAATATAATATTATATAAAGTTTCACGTGTAAATAAAAATTGAAGTAATATCAAATTATATACTAAATTTGATTCTCCTTCAGAAAGGAACAAAAATTCCTCTGAGAAAAGAAAAAAGATAGATAAAATTATACGAGGAAGTAATTTCCTCCAAAAAAAAAAAAGTAAAGTAAAAATACACATAAGAAAAGACCGAAAGAAAAATCCATTTCGGACGCAAAAGGGCCAGTGCGAGTCGATTCGTTTCTCTTTTCTTCAACCCAAAGAAAACCCTTCTGGGCACACAAATTCACATTAGAGAAAAATCATTATGGTGCCTTTGGCGCCTCAAATTTTTCAAAAAACTCTTAGAATCAATCGTCTTTCTGCATCTGGCATTTGCTCTCTCCTCTCTCCCTTCAGACTTCAGGTTTCTCTTGCCCTTGTGGACTTTAAAGTGTTTCTTGAATTAGATTCTGGGAAGATTTAGAATTTCTACTCTGTTCAGTAAATTATATTTCCAGTTTATTTAGTTGTTGGTGTATTTATCTGTGAGTTCATTCCTTCTTTTGGGCAATTAATGTTAACATCGTCTTCTTTTTTCTTTTTCTTTTTCTTTTTCTTCAGAATGGGATTTCTTGGTCGTACACCCGATATTTGTCTTCTGGAGGTAATGGTTGATAGGCTTTGTTCTTTATTGATTTTCATTATAGGAATATGATCAGTTATCTTGTTTCTTTTTTTGATTGATGATTGGTATTTAATTCCTTGGAAGACATTATCTGTTGCTTTTAGTTTGTTCTAAAATTGATCAGCGAGTAATGGGACTTTGTCCATGACCTTTCAGTTCTGATTCTAGTTGTATGATTCGACTAAATTTTTCTTGCCTGGTCTTCGAAATTTATATTTCCGATGTAGTCACCTGGCATGTATGGTAAGCAATGAGTGTGTCATGAAAAAGATTCTCCTAATCTTTTGGCCAATTTGGCATTTGGCGTTTTGGCAATAGAGATGAGCATGCTTGTCGGAAATTAATGTTACCATTATAATTGTTATATCTACATTTCTTCATAAGAATCACGATTTGTGTCAGAAGAATCAGAGAAATAGATTATGTATTCCAAATCAATAATAGTGATTTGAGGAAACATTGCTATATACTYACTGCTAGTGGTTGCTAGTGCTCTTACTTGAAATGGGGTTTCTTCTGGTGGGCTGGCATCTGATGCACAAGGCCAAGCCCTTCATAGGGAACCATAGCAGGAAAAGAAATACCTATAGATGACAAGAAAAAGGGAAGGCAATGCCGGCATATCTGTCAATTATTCATTCCATACCTTAGTAGTCACTAGAGTAAAGWAACACCTSCAATGCTGGTTATCTCTTTAGTTTGCAAGTTGATAAGGCCTTATCTACGATTTCAGAAGTAATCCCATTCTTGTTACAAAAGCTTAGGATAATGTTTTATGGATGTCGTCGAAGGGCCTGATRTTTGGTACTTTCCCTTCTTGTTTTTAGTCRAAGCTACAGATTTTGCATTCGATGATGTTCCAAATGTWACCAAGGCTATGGAGAACGATGCTGCTTTGTCTGTTGCTCTCTCGCAGCTTGCTAGTGACTTTGGAAAAGAGTCAATGCTGTCTTTGAAACGCTTCTTTGGTGCTAGAYGCACACCTGTAATATCCACAGGCTCATTGAAGCTCGATATAGCTCTTGGTATTGGAGGACTGCCGAAGGTGAGTTTCTGGTAATTAGCTGTGTATTCATTTTACCTGTATGAACTGTTTTGCGACAGGGGATGACACTGCATGAACAACAAATGGGAATTAGGAATACGTGGTTCCTCAAAGTGAATTTATTTTTCTTTTCTTTTTCTATGACCACACTGCTTCCTTTCAAGGTTAGGCGTGAAGCGCACTACCCATTTCATGTTCTTCCTATATAATACATATATCGACAACAACTAGAACTCTTGCAATCAAATATTAATATGACATAGAAGTATTACATTTGAAACAAAAGATGTATAATTGAAACATATACAATTAAGATTGCAAAACCTTTAAGTGTGATTCTTAGTCTCTGATGAGGAGATCCACTGATTAGACTTGATTTCTAGTTTAGCTTTTTGTATATTAAAATGAAGATTATGTCTTCAGGAAGAGTGGGATATCAAAGAAATTTTTGGATTCAAAGAATTTTTAAGCCTTCAAAGGTAGAAGTGTCTCTTCCTCCRTATCAAATCAGATGCATTTGGTCTTTAATATGGGTGTTTCTCTTTACCATGGAACAAGAAGAGGAAATATTCATAAAAGGTATGAATTGTTATTTGCAGGGAAGGATTGTTGAAATCTATGGGCAAGAAGCTTCAGGGAAGACAACACTTGCTCTTCATATAATCAAGGAGGCTCAAAAGGAAGGAGGTACTTACMTCTGTAATCACTTTTGTAAATGAGGCTCTTGAAGGGAATGTCTTTATTACTTCCATTTTTCCTTGAAACTAAGTTAAACTCTTACCACTTTTCTCATCTTGGTTGATAAATTTGGGCATCGAATCCTGGATAATAATTTAAGCATGTCTTAGACTAACCTTGAGTTGGAAAATGTAGATTCGTTCTCCAGTTGAAACCATTCAGATTACTAAAGTCATTCTTCTTTGCGCCTGAACTTGGGAAGGTTTAAATATTCTGGCTAAAGTATTGATGTTAACTACACTTRTCAACTTATTCTTGGGTGTGGCTTGGGGTTGACGATGTCGGGATTGTTACCTATTTCTGAAATTTGACATACCGAATGCATTGTTAGTTGAAGTTTTGTAAGACTAATCGGTTACTTGCAGGCATTTAAATTGTTAGTGAGGCTGATTTATGATTTCTTTTTACAATTAGTTGGATTCAGGGGCTGTGTATTAAGCTTGGGCCATGGGGTTTTTTTTCCCCTCTCCTTTCTTCTTGGTTTTTTTTTTTTTTTTTTGGGGGGGGGGTTGGGTGCATGCATGGGAGTGTAGGGGATTATCATTTCTGACCAAGTATACTCCTGACACAAAATTATATTATCTGATTGCTACCTAGGTGGTGGAAGTTCAACTATTTGCTTATGTTCACTTTACAGTTTGTGTATGTTTATCTATCGGTGTTTATAATTTCAAAGGTTCTATATGCATGTGAAATTTTGCTTTCATTTATTGATGACATCTCTTTTTAGTCAGTGACCACTAAATGTTGGATGGTGTCAATGAAGAAGGTTTTCTGTGATTATTTACGTTAGGCATGATTTAGTAAATGTMCTTTTGGAATCATTTCACATGCTATTATCATTAATCAACTATTGAATCTTTCTGTGGTTAGAGAAGTTTCTATTACTGCAGTGAGTCTTTAATTGTCCTTCTAAATGTTAAATCCTTTTCCTAACAGGTTATTGTGCATACCTTGATGTGGAAAATGCAATGAATCCTTCAATTGCCAAATCAATAGGTGTAAAYACGGATAATCTCCTCATTTCGCAGCCAGATTGTGCAGAAAATTTGCTCAGTGTGGTTGATACACTGACAAAAAGTGGGTCAATTGATGTAATTGTTGTTGACAGTGTAAGTTCCTCTCATAAAAAAACGTGAGGCAAATGCCCTCCTTRACTTTGTACCAATTCAAATGTGGACTTTTAACTTGTAGCAGAGGAAAGGTAGTGTCTCTCAAGGAACAAAAGAGCTTTACTCGACAAATTTTTTTATCTCAGTTCTGTTGTGTAATTGCATTCTTCACAACATTACTCACAGGCCTGCATAATTTTCAAAGAACTTAGATATGTTTCTTTGATTACCCCAATTAGTTTTTGTATGTTTTACTTAGCTGAGGAATGCCAAATATGTTTGACTACTCGGGGCATGTGTCAATTTTGAACTTYACCATTTAAATAACAAACTCAAATGTGATGTCCTTCTCCATATGGTAATGTTGCATACTTATTTCTCTAAGCACTGCTTCTATTCCTTGCCTCTAGATCCTTGTATRCTACTTCCTTTCTTCTGAGCCTTCATTCATCTCTGTCCTACGTCTAATGACTATACCTGTTTCTTTAGGTGGCTGCTCTTGTTCCCCAACATGAACTCGACACTTTGGAGTTTGGCTCCAATGTGGACATGCAGTCCAAAATAATGCAACAAGCACTAAGAAAAATTAATTTTTCATTATGCCATTCCWGTACACTCATTATTTTTGTTAATCAGGTATGTGTTTTGTCAAAAGAACACATTTTCGAGCTGTTATTTTCACATTTTTATGATGGTAGCTTTACCATTACTGGATTCTGTTCCTTCTAGACAAGATCAAAACCGAGGTATGGTCAAGGTTTTCATCAGGCAGTTGAGGTAACATGTGGCGGGAATGCTTTGCCTTTTTATGCTGCCGTTCGCTTGAAACTAATCAGGAAACACTTGATCAAGAATAAGGACAAGGTAAATTTTGCTATCGTGTTAATTTCTGTTCCTTTTTTACTGTGAGATATGTCTCTTTCTGTTCCCTGTAGAGTTTATATATGAAAATCTCCAAATGTTTATGAATATTCAGTAGCTATTTTGGTATTTCCAGCTTTAATAGTAGAAATTTCTGTAGCTGTGTATTTCGAACTAATATGGAACTGTAAAATCAAATCCTGGTCAGGTTGCTCTGTTTTAATTTTCCATGATGCGTGTTGTGTCATAGTTTATCTGTGCACTTAATATGTTACATGAGTGCAAGAGAGGAGGAAATTTGGAGGCATTCACTTTGTTTTGGCAGTTATCTGATTCTTATTATTTCTTTGTTGGTTTCCTTTCCTTGTCTGATTAAGATCTTGTAGAAGAAAGATATCATTTTGCAAGTTATCTTTTTTCCTTCCACAGGCCATTGGTCTTGGGATATCTGTCCAAGTAGTTAAGAATAAACTTGCACCTGTAAAGACAGATGCCGAGCTAAGGATACAGTTTGGGAGAGGTCTATTTTGTGAATCTGAGATCTTAGAATTGGCTTGTGAACATGGAATTGTTTTCAAACAAGGTGGCAGATATTTAATAGGAGGGGAAACTTTAAACAATGAGGAGGAAGCTGAAAACTATCTCGCAGCAAACAATGATGTTCTTGATGAAATAGTCAAAAGCTTGCGATATCAATTGTTCAATAGAAAATCATAACCAAGTTGGAGATCTTTCATTGAATAATTATTTCTGCAACACAGTTATAAATGTATCAGGACTTGGCAACCTCCTGGAGCATTGAAGTATTGGTTTACAAAAGAAAATTGTATTTCTTTGGGCACAAGTGCGTGTTCATGAGATTGACAGTATCAAGCATCAGCTGGGAATCACCTGGTAATGTCATCACACAGTGAAGCAAGAACTGCTTTCAGACTTCTGGGCACCTTGACAGAGCAACACTGTCACTCAATTACACAATCTTCCAGAGTATCACGACGTGTAACAAGGAGAACTGGGGATTAGCTATGTCTGTAAATATTGTTGCCAGCAGAACTGTTTAAAGATGCAAATTTTTTCCTTMTTGCTTTCTTCATGTTGGTTTAAGCCCTTCTGAACTTGTTTGGCGCTGTAGAACTGCTGAAGAGTCAAGATCTGGTTTCTCTCTTATTCTTTCACTTTCAGTCGGTTTTGGGGGCATTGTAAAGTCATGATCTGTAATCTAACCATTGGAAAAATTGATTGGTTTATAAGAAAATCAATGTATTGAGATTGGTATCTGCAAAGTTCCTCTAGCATATTCTTTAACTATGCCTCGAGGTCGTCTCGAACAACTTCCTTACGATCGCTTGATGATATCAAGACAAATGCGCCCCCCCCCCCCTCCCCCCCCGGCACACACAACAACAACACTTCTCTCTCCCATCCCTCTCTCTATCGGGARAGAATGACAGGAGACTTGGACTAAGTACATAGTTGGAGTCAACGTTGGAGAGGAATTCATGGCTCATCATGAATAATTGTGGTCCACTTTTCCGTCAGTTTTGCGTCTATGTAGGTTCTAGCGGAGCCCCATGGGATGATATTTTTGCCCAATTCAGTTATCAGTGTCGCAAAGGTCCACTTTTTCCTAATTATAAATTTCATCAATTCTCCTTCTGCGCCAACCTCAGTTATGTACCAGCTTTTGTCATGAGGCATTGGCAATTTGGCATGCCTAGAAGAAGGCTTGAACGGCGGTCACACACGGTGGCCGCCTAGTTGCCTATCCATCCTGCATGTTCTTCCTTTATCATTCGCGAAGCCAATAAGGCCCCTGCAAAATTCTTGAATGTTATGAACAAAGCTTGAAAATATAACACAGTTAGTTCCAATACCAGCATGACCAGAAAACTTGCTCTCTTTGCGCGAACTGAATAGCTCTTTCCTATCAAGACTAAAACAAAGTTCCCTCTTATTGAGGGCTCATAGGGTCTGTTTTGAAAAGTCCCAGGATGATGTTATTCAAGGACTTGACGAAGACACAAGCATATTATCACATTCTTGTGAATGTAAATCTACTCGTATCAATGTCATTTGTCAGTTTCTGTAGAAAATTCATCTATGTGAGAAATATCTTCTTGTCTTGGTGCAAAAAACAGAAGTTAGGCTAGCAAGATTGATCAGATTATTTGAAGTGCACATTAGGATAAACCTTATTGAACAGGTAAAATGCTTTGCATGTAATCGAACCAAGTTCATTGATAGTAGGGCAGCTTAAATGGCTATAATCTGTTAGAGAAAGTCATTCTTTTGCATGATATATATATGACTTTTCAAATTTTAACACATGGAATACGTCCAGGCATTTTCCATCTTCCAGATTGCCTCGTGTCTCCTTAGCCTCCAGAGGCGATTATTTGCTTGACTTGGCAGTCGTGTATTTAGCTATGGACATTCAATTCTTGTGTAGTTTTTCCACATTCCAGCTCCTCCCTCTATATAAAGGGGAAGCTTTTCAATGCTGCTTGAATATCAGTTATCCAATAATTTGCTGTAATACCCTTATTTTAAACATCCAATATGGAACCACATTTCGCAGCCACCATTGTTCTTCTTGGGCTGCTAGCTCTCCTCGATTTCGCAGGTATTCCTCGTAGATTAGTACTGCACCAGATAGACAGTGTTCTTTAAGAGTAATGTACACAATACCAGTTCCATACRGATTCTGCAAATTCATAATAGACACTTTACAATTTGTTGTTTAGGCCTTTTAATTTGTTTAGTATAATGTCACCTGGTTTATGCATACTAATATCTTCATTAATAGAGACGTTAGAGGCACTGTGAAGCCTGAGTTGATCCCTCATTTGCAGGCTTATATATGCTCATTAATGTGTTGTGGCTACTACTGATTTTGTCACTTCACCGTAGCGCCATTAATAGTATAGAAATTTCTAGAATTATTTTTCACATTGCTTGTTGGTTAATCTGGTTAGGGAGATGTTGATTTTATGGACTAGTTTCATATATGCATATTCTATTTTGTCCCTTCTGCAACTATCATTGATCAGTACGGAAATTATGAACTGACATAAACATCTTTGATTATGCAGTAGCCCAAATAGGAGTATGTAACGGAATGCAAGGAACTGGAGTGCCAAATCCACCAGATGTTGTGGCATTGTACAATCGAAATAATATCAGAAGAATGCGAATTTACGACCCAAATCAACCCACACTCCAAGCCCTCAGGAATACGAACATCGAAGTAATCCTTGGGGTTCCAAACCCTGACCTTCAAAGACTGGCTTCTAGCCAAGATGATGCAAATAGTTGGGTGCAGAACAATGTAAGAAACTATGGTGATGTAAGGTTCAGGTACATTGCAGTAGGAAATGAAGTCAGTCCAATTAAAGACACAGCTCCGTATGTACAATTTGTCCTCCCTGCCATGAGGAACATCTTAAATGCAATCTCTACTGCAGGCCTCGCAAACCAGATTAAAGTTTCCACTGCTGTCGAAAGTGGGCTTGTTAAAAACCCTTATCCACCATCAGGAGGAGAATTTCGWGAAGATGTCAGAGACTATATTACTCCTGTCATTCAGTTTTTAGCAAGCAACACGTCTCCTCCACTTGTGAATATATACCCTTATTTTTCTCACATAGGCAACCCAACGGACGTTCCTCTTGACTATGCTCTTTTCCGATCCGGAGCTGATACACCGGATGGAAGGTATCCAAATCTTTTTGCTGCTATTCTTGATTCAACATACTCAGCAGTCGAAAAAGCAGGAGGATCGTCTGTTGACATTGTCGTATCAGAAAGCGGGTGGCCATCAGCAGGAGGAACTGCAACATCAATTGAAAATGCCAGAACCTATAACCAAAACTTAATCCAGTATGTCCAGGGAACAACAGGGACTCCAAAAAGGCCTGGAAGATCCATAGAAACATACATTTTTGCTATGTTTAATGAAGATCGGAAGAGCCCAGAACTCGAGAAGAATTTCGGACTATTTTCAGCAAACGGACAACCAGTGTACCAAATCAGTTTCACTTAGATAGTAGAATTAATTGTATAACAGAAAAAGGAGAAGCTCCATATTCCATATGGACTGCCATCTCAAGTAAGGTTGCTCTCGGTTCTTGCCAATGCCACTTCTGTTCTATTTGTACTACCGAATTTTATCATATTCTGATATTTAAATAATTCATTACAGTGTTGGTAATTTATTTTGACTTTTGTACATTAGTATCATGATAGTTGGAGATAAGTTGAGGCCAGTCTAGCTCAAGCTATTCGGAGCACTGATATGTTTGTACTCCTGCTAGATCGAGGAGGTTGTCCTCTTGCAAAAGGTCAAGTGTGGACAGATTGCCATTTAATTTACCTTTGCAGATGGAGCATTCGAGGCAAAGCATGAGCTAGCCCTTTGACCATCATACTACTAAAAGAGAAAAAGACAAAACATAATAATCCTCTACTGGAAGATGTTGTAATAACCTTATTAATGCAAGACAGTGGCTCAAACATACAAGGACAATTCTGCTCTATTTCCAACAGCTCCCCGTATTCATTTCTGTGTCCCCAGGTACATATAGGAGGCCGGCATGTCTACTGGCAGCTTAAATCTGTAGGAGTATCATTGATGAAAGAGATTTTGACCATAACTTTGCTGAAAGAATACCAAAATGAAAGGAGGACTAGAACAGCAGAATCACATGATAATTACACCACAAGAGAAGCTTGCAAATCCTTGATTGGAAATGGTTGTAAAATATCATGCAACGGGAAGACCAAAAACTCATCATYAATCCCTCTAAAAGCAGGACCAAATTTGAAAAAGAAAACCAAACCCTTTGTGCTCACAAAGAAGCGAAAAAAGGGAAAACTGAAATTTAGAGAAAAGAGATACATAAATATATACATTCGTAAATGAAATGGATACCGGCTGAACCAAGTATCTTGATAATGCAGCAGCATCTTCCTGCTGCTTTGTAATACTACMRAAGACAAGCTGCAGATGATCTGAGACTAAGAGGCTCTTCCAAATTTTGTGCCTTCCATTGAAATCTTCACAACAGCAAACGGTAYAATTACAAGCTCATAAACTGACGTGAATCCGGAAACTTTAGCCCCAAGAATGTCCCCTAGAATTCSTGCGTATTGGCTGACAAATGCCACTCTTTCTGCTACAGTTACACATTTCGCCATTAAACGAACTCCATGGAGAAAGCCTGGACTTGCATGGCGAATGCTGGCCTGAGTATGACTCGAAAAAAATTAGCTGTTGCTTTGGTGTGCTTAAAGATCTTGCCTTTGCCTCGGCTGATTCTGTGCTAGCCATATAAGTTGGGAATGCCGGAAAATTTGGTGAGGAATTATCATCTCCAATTGATTTCTGTTTTATATCACAGAATGATCTCCTTGGAAGTGAAAAAGGTGAGATTGGTATCTTCAAAGTTCCTCTAGCATATTCTTTAACTGTGCTTGGAGGCCGTCTCGGATGACTTCCTTACGATCGCTTCCCCCCCCAAAAAAAAAAAAGAAAAAAAAGAGATCTTTCTCTCCCCCTCCATCCCTCTCTCTATCGGGAAAGAATGACAGGCGACTTGGAATAAATACATAGTTGGAGTCAATGTTGGAGAGCAAGTCATGGCTCATCATGAATAATTTTGGTCCACTTTTCCGTCAGTTCGCGTCCATTTCGGTTATAGCGCAGCCCCATRGGATGACATTTTGCCCAACTCAGTTATCAGTGTTGCGAAGGTCCACTTTTTCCTAATTATAAATTTCATCAATTCTGCTTCTGCACAAAGCGCAGCCCCATTGGCATGCCTAGAAGAGGTTGAACGGCGGTCACACACGGTGGCCGCCTAGTYGCCTTTCCATCCTGCATGTTTTTCCTTTATCATTTGCGAAGCCAATGAGGACCCTGCAAAATTCCTGAACGTTATGGACGAAACTTGAAATATATTACACAGTTAGTTCCAATACCACCATGAGTAGAAAACTGACTCTCTTCCTTGCACGCAACGGATGTGCTCTTTCCCATCAAGACTAGGATAAAGTTCCCTCTGGTTGAGGACTCATAGGGTCTATTTTGAAAAGTCCCAGGATGGTTTATTCAAGGACTTGACAAAGTCACAAGCATGTTATCACATTCTTGTGAATGTAAATTTACTCTCATTAATATCATTTATCAGTTGCTGTAGATCAAAACTATAGGTAGCTAGAAATACATGTTCCTAGCTGGCTCTGAAGATTCATCTGTGCCTAAAATATCCTCTCGTCTTGGTGCAAAACAGAAATTAGGTTACAAGATTGATCAGATTATCTGAAATGCACTTTGGAATAATACCTTAAACTATCGTTGAACAGGTAAAATGCTTTGCATTTAATCGGCCAAGTTAGTTGACATAGTAGGGCGGCTTAAATGGCTATACATTGTTATAGAAAGTCATTCTCCTMTATGATATATCATATGACTTTTCACATTTTAACAAATGGAATGCGTCCAGAAATTAGCCATCTATTGTTTGCGTACATCCTTAGCCTCCATAGATTGCTTTGCTCGACTTGGCAGTCGTGTATTTAGCTTTGAACATTCAATTAGTGACTAGTTATTCCACATCCCAGCTCCTCCTCTCTATAAAACGGAAGCTTTTCAATGCTGCTTGAATATCAGTTATCCAATACTTAGCTGGTTAATACCCTTCTTTAAACATCCAATATGGCTGGTGCAAAACCACATTTCGCAGCCACCATTGCTCTCCTTGGGCTGCTATCTGTCCTCGATTTCACTGGTATTCCTCGTAGATTAGTACCCCAGACAGACAATGTTCTTAATGTACACAACACCAGCTCCATACAGTTTCTGTAAATTAATAGTAGAAACTTTACCTTCTTGTTCAGACCTTTTAATTTGTTTCTGTAATGGGACCTTATTTATGCATACTAATATCTTTAATAGTAGAAAAGTTAGAGGCAGTGTGAAGCCTGAGCTGATCCCTCATTTGCATGCTTATATAGCTACTACCGATCATGCTTTGTCACAATAGCATAGCTCAATCAGTATTGCTATTTCTAGCGTTATTTTTCACATTGCTTGTTGATTAATCCGGAAAGGGGGATGTTGATTTAATGTACTAGCTTCATATGTGCATATTCTTTTTTGTCCCTTCTGCAAGTCTCATTGACTAACACATGATTATGCAGGAGCCCAAATAGGAGTATGTAATGGAATGCAAGGAAATGGATTGCCAAATCCACCAGACGTTGTTGCGTTGTACAATCGAAATAATATCAGAAGAATGCGACTTTACGACCCACATCAACCCACACTCCAAGCCCTCAGGAACACGAATATCGAAGTAATCCTTGGGGTTCCGAACCCTGACCTTCAAAGACTGGCTTCTAGCCAAGGTGATGCAAATAATTGGGTGCAAAACAATGTAAGAAACTTTGGTAATGTGAGGTTCAAGTACATTGCAGTAGGAAATGAAGTCAGTCCTGTTAGAGACACAGCTCGGTATGTACAATTTGTCCTCCCTGCCATGAGGAACATCTTCACTGCAATCTCTGCTGCAGGCCTAGGCAACCAGATTAAAGTTTCCACTGCTGTAGAAACTGGGCTTGTTACAAACAGTTATCCACCATCAAGAGGAGAATTTCGAGGAGATGTTAGAGGCTATATTACTCCTATCATTCAGTTTTTAGCAAGCAACAGGTCTCCTCTACTTGTGAACATATACCCTTATTTTTCTCACATAGGCAACCCAAGGGACGTTCCTCTTGACTATGCTCTTTTCCGATCCGGAGTTGATACACCAGATGGAAGGTATCCAAATCTTTTTGCTGCTCTTCTTGATGCAACGTACTCAGCAGTCGAAAAGGCTGGAGGACCATCTGTTAACATTGTTGTATCAGAAAGTGGGTGGCCATCAGCAGGAGGTGCTGCAACATCAGTTGAAAACGCCAGGACCTATAACCAAAACTTAATCCGGTATGTGCAGGGAACAACAGGGACTCCAAAAAGGCCTGGAAGATCCATCGAAACATACATTTTTGCTATGTTTGATGAAGATCGGAAGAGCCCAGAATTCGAGAAGCATTTCGGACTATTTTCGGCAAACGGACAACCAAAGTACCAAATCAGTTTCACTTAGTAGAATTAAGTGCATAACAGGAATAAGGAGAGGCTCCCTATCCCATATGGACTGCCATCTCAAATAAGGTTGCTGTCAATGCTACCTATGTTCTATTTGTACCACCAAACTTTATCACATATCCTGATATTTAAATAATTCAGTACCATGTTGATGATTTACTTTGACTTATTGTACATTAGGATCATGATAGTTGGTGATAAGTTGAAGCCAGTCTAGCTCAAGTTATTTGGAGCACTGATAACTTTGTACTCCGGATAGATTGAGGGTGGTTATCCTCTTTCAAGCTCCCAAGGCCAAATGTGGATAGACTGCCATTAATTCACCTTTGGAGGTGGTGGAGTATTTGAGGCAAAGCATAAGCTAGCCCTTTGACGAACATACAAATTAAAAAACAAAAAAAGACAAAACCAAATGATCCTACAGTGGAAATAAGATTTGTAATTACCTTATTAATGCAATAACAGTAGCTCAAACATACAAGGACGATTCTGCTCTGTTTCCAACAGCTCACAATGTTCATTTCTGTGTCCTTCGGGTACATATAGGAGGCAGGCATGTCTACTGGCATCTTAAATATCTACTTGCATCATTGATGAAGGAGAACTTTATATTTTTTTTGATCAGTAGAGGTGCAATAACAAGCAAACTTTGCTAAAAGAAGTACCAAATGAGAGGAGGACCAGAAAAGCAGAATCACATGATAATTTCACCACTGGAGAAGCTTGCAAATCCTTGATTGGAAATGCTTGTAATAATATGCAATGGGAAAACTAACAACTCATCAGCAATCCCTCAGAATCCCTCTAAAAGCGGGACCAATTTTGAAAAAGAAAACCACAACCTTTGTGCTCACAAAGAAGCGAAAAAAGGGAAAACAGAAATTCAGAGGAAAACGATACGTAATATATACATTCGTATATGAACTGTATAATGGTTGAAGCAAGATCTTGATAACGCAGCAGCATCTTCTTGCTCGAATAGCAGACAAGCTCCCAGATCATACTATATGTAGGATATTTGAACTTCCTGTGCTTTGCAATACTACCGAAGACAAGCTGCAGAGGGTCTAAGACTTAAGAGGCTCTTCCAAATTTTGTGCCTTCACTTCATTGAAATCTTCATAACGGCAAAGAGTACAATTATAAGCTGAGAAACTGAAGACTGATGTGAATCTGGAACCTTTAGTCCCAAGAATGTCCTCTAGAATTCGTAATTGTTGGCTGACAAATGCCACTCTTTCTGCTACAGCTAGACATTTCGCCATTAAATGAACTCCATGGAGAAAGCCTGGACTTGCATGGCGAATGCTGGCCTGAGCATGACTCAAAGAAAATTAGCCGTTGCTTTGGTGTGCTTAAAGATCTTGCCTTTGCCTTGGCTGATTTTGTGCTAGCCATATAAGTTGGGAATGCCGGAGAATTTGGTGAGGAGTTACCATCTCCAAATGATTTCTGTTTTGCATCACAGAATGATCTCCTTGGAAGTGAAAAAGGTGAATTTAGCACTTCAGTTGAATCCAGTTTAGCTGCACTATTCAGTTTGAGTTGTCGCATTCTATTCATATCACCAGCAAGAATATTTGAATACGCAAAAGACTTTGATCTTTCTTTTTCTCCTCTTTCCAGAACCTCAACTTCATTCAATTGATTAAATCGGAAACTCTGTCTTCCATTTTCTTTCTTTATTGATTCCTGCAGCATTTGGTCATTTCTACTCTCCTAAGGAAGCAGAAGATAAACTGAATAAGAACATAACAACCATGATATCAAGCATTCTGATCATAAAGAGATTTGTCACTTTAGTTCCTAACTCGAACAATATTCATACCCTGTGTGAGTACGAGTATTTCTTCATGCGCTCTCTTTTAGTAACAGATTCCGGCCTTTTCAACCACAAGGCTTCCATTTCTTCCTCTGAAACCAAGCTAAAATCCCAGCTCTTGTGCCTTTCATGAAGCTGTTGATGACCAATACAATAATATATTCATAGTCTGTTTGTGGAGAAAATAAAATCACCAAATTGGTGAAGTCTATTGGATATCACAGCATCCAGAAACTTCAGATCAATTTTTAACTTTTGAG
The DNA here is from genome assembly GCA_001752375.1 of Rhazya stricta. Taxonomy (NCBI): domain Eukaryota; kingdom Viridiplantae; phylum Streptophyta; class Magnoliopsida; order Gentianales; family Apocynaceae; genus Rhazya; species Rhazya stricta. The sequence continues at coordinate 4,113,288 of MEJB01000007.1, read as the reverse complement.
GATGGAACTGTATTGCTTACTGAAAGAGACTTTACAAATTAATTCAATTTTGCTGCTTAGTTTATGACCTAATAAATTAAATCAAGCTAAGTATAAAGTGAAATTCACCTAAAAAGGTAAAAGCTTGATTAAACTACTTACATTCACCTCAAAATGAAAAACTCAGCTGCTCCTTCACTTACCTGAAATTCTTGAGATTCTATCGTGTTCGCCGTGAATTGCCTCCGCTTAATGCCATTATTATTTATTTCCACCATTGGAACTATAATTTGACATAATTTTGGAGCTGAGACAAGTGATTGCATACTCTTGAGCTCCGCAATCACCTTTTGACGGACAATTTCACCTCGGATCACTGCTTGAAGCTTCACCAGTCCTTTCAGTGCATTTAAAGCTTTCCGAGCCTGTAAAAGGCCCATACACCATGTCTTCAGGTAAGAGCAGAATCTTACATTTCACAATGAGATTACATTATTGTAACTATGCTTCTGCAATATGATATTGCAAGGATAGGACAAGCCCCTGGCAATTAGCAACAAAATAGCAGAAGGTGAAAGGTAGCACCTTCCCAAGCTTTTAGCAAACTGGAAAGACTTCAACTTATCCCTTGAAATTTAGGCTTTGTCCAGCTATTTGCTTCAAAACTGTTTTCTTTTCTCAGTAAATTTTTGCAACGCGATTAACCGGCAGAATATAACTTATTTAAAGAGACATGAACACTGACAGCCACTATGGAGAATCAAATCCAAAAAACGCAAGAAGAAATTTTGAGATGCTCACAAGGTGCCTGCGGTAAGCACTTTGGATTCTGATTGCGGCCAACTTCTTTGTCCTCTTTTTGTCAGGAGAAAAACTTGTAAGCTTGACGACCTCAGCTGCAGCATTGGCAGCAGCAACAGCGGCCTCTGCAGCGGCTGCTGTTGCTATGGCAACAGCCAAGACATGTTTTCTCTGCTCTTCTGTTGCCTCACTCAATGTCCTCTGTGGTGCAGCAATTTCCGGGTACTGCTTGTACTTGAGCCCTCCAAAAATCCACTTCCAAGACTTCGTTTTCTAGAAATTGCAAGAATAATTAAACATCTTGTTTCCCAATTGAAGCAAAGATCAGAAAGAACTCAAAAGAGAAATGAATAAACCTTTTCAACTTTGCATCTTGTCTCGGGAATGAAAAGTCTTTTCACCAAAGAAAACCAGCTTCTTTTCTTTCCCATTGAATGAGAATCTTGCAACGAAACTTTCGTCCCCTTCTCTTTCTCTTGAATAGCAGTTAAGGATAAATTTCAAGAACCCCAAAAGTGTAAAGCTGTGAAACCAGCAGAAACAGAGGAAATAAAAAAGTTCTCGATACTCATAATTAAACCTGATAAACTAACAAGAATTGAACATTTGGAGCGCATTCTAAATCATCTACGCTTAATTGTTAAGATTAAGAAAGTATTTCAGGACATACCTGGAGAATATTCGCATCAAAATGAAGAAAGAAACACTAGCAATCTAACAGACTAATTCAGGAAAGGCTTGCATGGTTGCTAGAAGTGCATCATCTTTTGAAGTCACTCTTGAATGATATTGGATACAAGTGGTTCTTCATTATGCTTATGGGATATCTTAAATCAAAAGGGCTGCCTTTAATTATACTCCTAAAGGCAGACAAGAGAGTGGAAGTGAGTCTAAAAGTTACTTTAGAAAACAATAAAGTTCCGAAGAGTTTGATCTCTCAATTATGTAGACTTTGCAGAGACTTTGAAGTGACCTGTAATCAGGCAGTCTATTTTATACCAAGCTTTCTTTGCCTCTTCACTCTTCTCCTCTTAACTGTCATTTTCACAAACTTCACTGACTAATTCAAATGTCTGTTTCTGTGAAGTTACCGACATAACCAAGTCCTTTAACGTTTTCTATTTGCATGCAACCGGAACATTAATCAAACATGGTGAATACTGAAAAGTTAAGGCATGACTCGTCTTCTTTTTTGTTGGTCCTTTTTTCATTCATTATTCCGAGTGATTGGGTTCTCTTTTCCTTTCTCAGGAACGGGGACCATTTAAAGGCAGAGGGAAAAAAATGACTGAGTTTTCCAAGGTAATTTTTGCAGTAATCGATTTCTATATTAGTATGCATCCATTTCTATGCTGTACCGCCATGAGTTGGCCAGAGAAGGTTTGGTAAATGCCTAAGAAAGCCAAGAAACTCCCCCTTTGTTCTAGCAAGAGTGACTGTCAATGTTTCATACCCATTAAAAACAGTCAAGAAACTCCACGATGACGTGTCAACAACTCATTCAAGTTCGCCATAAAACCATCAATTAAGCKCCACTGGATTGCTGATACTTTAGAAAAACCATCAATGTGTGCCACGAGTTTTGCTTATTCTTCGGGAAAACTTGAATAGATTGGACAGTTCCAAGCCCTCTGGAACATGTTTTACTATTTGTATTACTTGGTTTTAGTTTTTGATAGTGCAGGTTCAATCCTTGATATTCCAAGTCTCTGCGGTCAATGGCCAATTAGTCCAACAAACCATGTGAAAAATCTTGCTAATTTTGACTCTTGTTGTCCTCCAAAGTTATGCACACTATCACCTTGTTGCCCCCATCAGGTCCCAGCAGGAGGAGGTCATTCAAATTGGGTACAAACTTTTTCGGCTATCTGCTTTTCTTTCTTTTGAGCTGTTGAATGGCCCCAGAGACTTATCATGGACACGATGTTTGCTTAATACGTCGGACCTTTCTTTGTTTGCCTTAACTTGGATGTGTTTTTTAACATCATACGAGCCCCTTCGCCTTCATTTTTACTTTCTTTGTTACAGGAAGCTGGCAGAGAGTTTTAGGGCTACGAAAGGAAAATGAAATGAGATTCAAATAGTAATAACATCTCCCGAGTTAGGTTGTATGAGTATTTCCAAATTTAGATGGTGGGCAATGCTTAAAAAATGTGAAGAATTCTTGAGTAAATCAGAGAGTTTTTTATCCTTATGGCTTTGTTCTTCGACAAGGGTCCGTGAATAGTGATAATTCTTTCAGAGTTAGGCTGCTACGGTCTCCCCATATGCTAATAATTCTACTTCCAAATGCGCATTTCCATGAGATTCAATTAGTTCTTGATCCCTAGTTAAGCTTATATATGGTTCCTGTTTTGACTTCAGGAATCAGATTAGACGGATCAAAGCCTCCTTTTACTTTTTTTGGGTTGATATCTTGCTTCAATCATTATTATCTGGGAAAGGAAAGAAAAAGCAAAGCCACAACATTGAGGACAGAGCCCAAACCTGCAACCACATGACAGGGCAAGCAGCCAAAAGATGGCATTGGCCAGAGAGACTCACGCACACTCACTACCTTGCCAAAGTAGAGGTGTATATACATATATTCCATTGTTTTGAGAGATCTTGAAGGGCCCTTTGACAATTGCAATGCATGCTTTTGCAATACATATAAAATATTTGTGTCTGTAAATGAAGAGTCATAATATGTTGATTATGTTCATTTCTCAAATTCTGGAACATGTCCAGACCAAATAAATATTTGGAAAGTACAGACTTTTATATTCACGAGGGGGACCGTGTTGGACCAGAACAAATTCTATAAGCAAACTGGGAAAGAGTCATAATGAGAAGATATCTAAGCATGAAACTATGGCGCAGAAAGTTTCAAGTCATGATTACAGACTTGTGTGTGTAGTTATTATAGGTGCCCTGTCGTGACATTTTTCATTAGAAACAGCAGTTCTTAGCTGACCAGTATACAAGTTTCAAAAAACCTACCTGATGAGTGCAAATTTTAGATAACCAAAGCCAAGTACGGTAATGTTCACGATAAAGCTTACAGTTCCCATGATACTACTGTAAACCACCAAACTGATCTCTTGATTTGCAAGCAGAAATTTATGATACAGCCTGCATGATCTAGCTTCAAGTACATGAAAACTCAGTACAAGCATTGATTTGCAAACATAAATGAGGCTTCTGGTCAGATTAAGAAAACAAGGTTACTTTTTGTATCGTGTGAATGATATTTACAAAGATCAGAAGATTATGGACGCATTTGTAGCTGTTTTGTTTCTTTTATCTTGCTATCCAAAGTGGGCGGCGATAATATAACCTTTCCTAAAATGAATTTGTAATATTTCTTTCTTTTGGGAGTTCAGACAAAAGAAGGTTAACATCAAGAGCTCAAGACAACCTCACTGTGAGAATGACCATCTTCCATTCTAATCCATGACTTGAGAGAGAAGGGTTGCTCGGTGATTTCCACAATTCTAGCTCCTCTAGGCCAATTTCCATATCCACCATAGCCAGTATGTCTTGCATAGCACAACCGAAACTTCTTGTAGGGGCAACACCAGTCCAACCCATGGTTGTGACCTACAAATACTGCCTGCGCCATGCAAAACAACAAAATTAAGACCCTTGTCTTTGTTAGTCATACCATATTTGAAAGGCCCCATATTCTCGAACCGCGATGACACCCACGGGATATTCAGCAGTATGGGCCTATTTAACTGGGCATACTAGAATTGAGTAACGGAATATAAACAAATAAATCCAATTGGAATCAAGTAAGAATAATCCTAATATTAGCTATTACTTTTCCAACTTCCAATCACTCAAATTCTAGAAGTAAACACCAAGGAAAARAGAACTTGTGATCAATGTTGTTATCATTTTCTAATACCATGGTTTTCACAGAGATTTCTCAACACACGAAGAATGTAGAACATATTTCTTAGCTGGAAGGTCTGACAGCAAACAGAGTACATCAATACAGAAAAATTAGCATGCAAAGTAAGCCAATAGATGTCAAAGATCCTGAACATTTTATGAAGTGGCATAGTTTAAAGCGTCGAGTTTATTTTTATTAAATGATCTTCAACGTAAATCTCTGATACTTTAAAGTTGAAAACATGAAAAAAGAAAAGAAAAAAAAATTAAGCTTGTAGATATATATCCTGATTTCTTTATCATATCATGTAAATCTGTCTTGGTCTCGATTCCTCTACTTGAGTCCTAAAACCAGCATTCTGCATGATTGGGAAATCATGACTAGTACTTCAGATCAGTAGTAAACAGTCAGAGTCAGAAGATTATAAGGAAAAATCATCAGATATTCCTAGAATAGATACCAGAAATTTGATGTCTGTTTCAAGGGCAAGGTGAGGTTAAATCTTATCTATTTGAGCTCAAAAGGTAGTGCCTTGGTGTGCACACAGATACACGAATAATAATTATGTAGAAATTATATACAAATGAAAGAAAACATGAAGAAAATGGGGAAGAATGGAGGGAGAAGAATAAGTCTGCATTTTTTAGTCACCTTGACAGAAGACCTTCTTTCAAGAAGTTTCATGATGCCCATTTCCGCTTCTTGAGAAGCAACTTTCTCTGTGAACATTGAACCTACACAATTCTTGTGGAATAAGAACCTTGGTGCGACATGCTTATAGGCTTGACTAGGTATATGCCAAAATATTATCTCCGGCACCCTGTTAAAAAGTTTTCCCTAAAGATGTTAAGAAAATTTAGAAAGATGATTTTGTTCTGCACATACACCTAAGCAAACAAGAAATCCAAATGGTCAACTAAGTTAACTTTGTGGCTGGTTGTTCATCATCCAAACATGGAAAAGACTAACATTGTGAACTACCGTACCCTCAGTTATTGCGATTGGCATCCAATCATTAAATGAACGAAAAAACCAGTTAAGCCTTTGAACCTCATTTTAAACACTAGTGATCTAAATCATCAACACTTGCACCAATAGGTAAGTCTGAGAAACATAAAAATTCAGTTTCCATCTTTCACTACCTTGACTCAGGGTTGATCTGTTGAGATGTGTGCTGGAACCAGTCTGCTTGGGCATTGGAAATAACCTGCGGGTATGATCCACCACCAGAATCGAAGAAATACATGTATGCCACTGCCAACTGAGGGTCATTTGATGATGATAGTTTAAGAACATAGTTGGAAACACTTGGCCATAATYTTTTTGGTCCACTCTTGGAGTATGACAGACTGTTATGCTGGATCTCATTTTGCATCAGCTTGAATCGCGTTGTACCTTTGAAGCTGCATTCTTTGCCTCCTGAAATACCATCCAAACTACAATAAAGTTTCAAGATAACCTTTGTTCCCAGTGCATATAGTCATACCAACTGAGTTTTCAGTCAATCAAGCTCCGTCATTCAAATTCAAGGAGAGAGAGCAAAAAGAACCTAAAAATAAAGAATAAMGATTTGAAGTTGTATACTCAATATGTATATACCCYCTATCCAACTGGAATACTATTTTAACCTAGGGATAAATCTCTATCGCTTTTGGAGTTCCTCGTGACTCGTGTTTGGCTAGCAATATCCTGGTCAGAGATACAACTAATTTGACAAAAAATATGCTAAAATTGCAACTCTTGCATTCAACAAGCAACCTAAGCAATGGTCTGCAGATTATGCACAGTGATGCTCCAGTACAGAACATGAAGTATTAACACAATATCATCATGAAAATGATTGTAAAGATGTTGAAATCCATATCTTTTTTCCAAATTAGTTACTTAGATTATAGTTTTCTCCATGCATCGTCTGCAAGTCCACATAATGGAGCTCCCCAAAGACCATTTCTCACCTCAATATCTTACTGGGGAAAATGACAACTTTAAATTTAACTGAATAACATTATTTATAACATTCTTAAATACTACAACTAACCAGTTTTTCATCTGAAATTGAAACTTCAAATGACCAAACCTGGAGTTGAAACATTTGCTGCAGGGCAATCTAGTTGRGGAATTCCAGTAGCCGAAAACCACTCCATTGGCCACTCAAATGGTGCATCATCATGGTTTCCAAACACACTAGCCCATGGTATTCCTCTCTTTCTTGATGGAGAGATTGCCTGATCCCAATACAAGCTTGCGTTTTTTATTGGTATATTGTTGGCTGTGATGACATCTCCAAGATAGATTACAAAGTCTGCCATCAATATCAACATTTCACAGTAAGATGCATGGTGTTTAATTGTCGCACTCTAGTTATTTATTTATTTTTTTTTTTTTTTTTACTCCGACTGCAAAAAGCTAAAGATTCAACAATTAATTCGAGTCAAGTCACCCGAAGTCAAAAACCTTTCAAACCCACGAATAAGAACTCAGATCTCACAGTGAGTTGCTAACCTTAGTATGTATGATAATTTTACTCAAAACATGATTCAAGTTTCTCTGATTTCAATYTTCAACTACAACTTGGTTCATATGGTCATTTATCTTTTTCTTGAAAGAAACCCAGATGTTTATTTAGTATCTGAAGGATAACAGATTACACATTTGGAACAAGCCATCAAAAGAAATTAGCCTGAAATGATTTGAAATGCTTAGTGCTGATGTCACTCTAGCATAAATCCTCCATAGTGGAATTCCTCTCAAAGATTTCGTAAATTGACGAAAAAAGTTGGATGCATCTTGATTTCAACACAAAAATGCCTGCTATGATTGGACCATAATCCCATATGTAATTACTTCTACAGCTTAATTAATCAAATCGTTTACTCACTCTTAGCTTAGCKCCGGTTGACCTATTCCATAAATAACACATTCCCTTACAATAAACTAAACGCGGACCCTATGTTTTGCTGGTTCACTTCCTCMACATAGAAGGAATAAACCCAGCATCTTTTTAGATCAAATAACCACGGGAAAAATAACTAATGCTGCTAGACAACTAAAACCGACAGGCAATTCTTGCTTTTATCAGAAAAATTAAAACTGAAGAGACACGAATAGAATCTAGTTCCCGTTATGGCTAAATGCTATAATCAAAAGGGCAAGTTATTCTTCTCCTTTACTCTTTGAATCGTAAAACCTGTAAGATAAAAGTTTCAAACTTTTACATTCTTGATTGGCACTACTACAGGAAAGTACTACTTAAGGATTTCAGAAACATTGAAAATCTGTGACAATCTTTTCATCTTTTGCCTTACCTGGTTGCTCTTTATCGAGCACAGTGGACATGACTTTGATGGAGTTCACATCTTGTTGCGGGCCCCAAACCGTCCATGCATCTTCTCCAAAATGCAAGTCTGCAAATAGTGCGATCTTGAAAGGTGAACCTTGAGGCATCTGGAGATAATCTTCCCCGGTGGAGCGCAGAGCAACAACCAGTTGCTGGTCATCGGAATGGACAGTTAGGTTTATTAGTGGCAGTATCAGACAAATCTGATTGAATAAAAAAATGGTCGATAGGTTCAGAGAATTCTTCTTCCCCATTATGCTTCACWAATCTTCCATTAATTCCCCACACACACCCCTCAGAGAGAACCGTTGAAGAGAATTTCTTGTAAGTGTAAATGGCTGCTTCATGGCTTTATTTTGGTGAAATCTAATGACTAAACTGCCCCTGCAAAACATTCGTTTGGTTGCGTTGTAAATGCCAAATTGTGTTTTTCTGTTTTTAATAAAATATTTTAATGCAATAATTAATGGATATTTTGCACTTCTTTTATTGTATCTCATGATAATKAAGGAAAAAAATACAATTAAATTGTCTACAAAAAGTATAATATTCTAACTCTTTTAAATTCATTGAAAAATTAGATCGTATTCATAAGSTTAGAAATTTGATAAGTATATTATTCAGTCAAGGCGATATCATATATTCGATTTTTATTTGTAAAGAACTTTAAAGTCGTGTTTTTTTATAAATAAGAGTTAGACTCAACTGATATAATACGGATGAAATCTAAATTAATCTTATTAGCGTGAGAATATCTAATTTTGCGAAAAAAATTATATAAAATTTTCAATTGAAATATGATATAGAATTGAATATTAAATTGTCGAGTGACGACATATATTTATTTATTTTGATCTTTTATTTCCCGATGCARATTTATTATTTCACGAGAAAAAGAAAAGGATACTATTGTAATTATGACTAGAAACAATTAAGGGGAGAGATATTATGGAGGGGGAATATTCAAAAGGGATCGTAACAAAATCCCTTYAGCTTTTAATTCCGTTTCGAGTCAGCAATTATGCTGACGAACGCGCGTCCGCGAGTAACCAACAAGCCTTTTCCTCTAGCGCGTGAATGTCGAAGTGCTTGGATACGAATATAAGAGTTTCTTTCTTTTCTTATAAAGGAATAAAGGAGATATTTTGCACCGACTGTTTTATTCATTAATTAGCTTAGTAAGGATAATTAATAAACAAAAAAATAAACAAACAATCGGATTCACTCACTGTGAGTAGCGAGTGCATCTTCCTCTAGCGSGTGAATGTCAGATTTTCTGAAAATCTGTATTAAGTCCTAATTAAGTTGCTAAATTATGAAAAAACCTCAATATTTTGGACTTTTAGGTCGAATGTGGTAGTAGTCCATTATACCAGTTTATTAGCATTCATAATTACGTGTAAATATAATAAAATAATTATGACATTATATTTTTTATTAATTTGTGGTTAAACTAATAMCTATATAAAGTAAAAAYTAAATATAACCTCTTACCTAGTTAAAAAAAATCAAATTTATCGAAGGAATTAAGTATTCATACGAAGAAACATAACATTATTTTTCATTATTTAAGAATATAATTTTTTATTATTTTAAAATATATAAAGTAAAAATTAAATATAACATTTTAACTATTCTCGTAAGTATTTAGGTGTCTATATGAAGGCAACATAACTTCTTTTTTATTATCTGCGAATATATAAAGTAAAAGTTAAATATAATCTTTCAACTCGTCAAAAAAGAAAAATCAAAATTTTCGAAAGAATAGGATATTTATATGAAACAAATGTAACGTTACCCCTCATTGTTTAAAAAAATATCACTTCAATCTTTTCTAAATTAGATTTCTAGTACTTGTAAACATATATGACTCATACAAATTAAGTACGGATTAGTAGAAAAAATTATAAACCTCTACGATTTAATGAAATTTTACTATAAAATTTTTTCTTCCAATCAAAATCTATCACTATTTAATAATTTCATCAATAAGCTTCTTTCTTTTATTATTATCTTGATATCCGAATACAAATACAAGTAAATCTTGCCTGCCAAGCCTTTTCCATTTCTAGCATTTCTCATTATATGAGCATGAGTCCTCCATTCCATTACAAGTTGGTATTTGTCCGTTCTTCTTCATTGCTCAATAAGATATATTTTCTTCTTTTATGGTGACAAATATTTACGTGCGTTCTGTTATAATTTTGTGAGATTATTATCCTTTTATATTTGAGAATTTAATTTTTATTTTTATAGTAATTTCTGATCAGACATTATTATCTTCGATTATTACTTTTTCAATATACTATTTTGATCAATTTTTGATGAATGATGATATATTTGTTTCCCTTATTTTACCATATTTTTTTATTTAGAAATATATCTACTAAATGCAAATCTCTTCTTAAGTTGAATTTATTTTTTTATTAGGACGTTTTGAACTAAAACACAAATGAATTTTTCAAGTTTAATTAACTTGAGATCTTTTGTTTATCTATCGAACCACACTACTCTGTCAATCTTAATTTGATAATTTATTTGACAGTACATTTAAATAACAAAAATATTTTAAATCCCAAATTCTAATTTCTAAACATTAAATCCTAAAATTCTAAATTCCTAACCCTGAATAAGTTAATAAAAAATTTTAAACTTAATTTCTAAACTATAAATCCTAAATCTCATACCATAATGTTCAAAGTTTAAATTCGAATTAGATATTGAAAAATAATATTTTAATTTTTTAATTATAATTATAATGATAAATTATGATCAAAATTTTACAAAAAATAATGAAATTCATGAGATATTATGAGTTAAGATAAGATGTTAAATTAGAATCGATAAAATTTTCATTATCCTTATCTATAATAGTTTTTTTTATAACTAATGATGTAATTGGTTGGGGCATCACAATGACCTTCCTTTTTAGTTTTAAGGAAAAAAAGAGAAATTATATTCATAAAAAGGTGGTTAGGTAATCAAGCCGCAATTTAGGCTTTGACTGACGGTCTCCTTGTGAGTTCACATTAGGGTGTGGAGCACTCTCCTTTGGTAGCGCGTGGAATCCGATTAGYCCTTGCCGCTTATTCAAGTTATCATGTACAGAGGAATAGGAACAATGAGAACAATTCCGTAATTAAGTACAAAACCAGGGGCAATAAAGTACGCACAAAACCCAGAAACAGCTGCCTGTTGTGTTTTCTCTTTATTTTGTTGCCCAAAACAACGCCCTGCCTCAACGTGTCTAGCGTTTCCGTTTTCTGATCACTTTATAACCCAACCTCTTCCCTTCTCTGGAAATCTCTAATATAAATACTCTATTTCAATCTTCTTCTGAGTTCTGACAAGAATTTCACTGACCCTTTTCGATTTTCACTTCGAACTCTTACTTTTGTAACAATTTTCTTGAACTTTGAGAGGAAAAACCCAGTTCCAGAAACTGTTCTTGCATGCGCCAATCTCTGTTTTTCTGGTAATTTATTTTCTCGAAATTGTTGTTTCTCTTTTTTTTTTTTTCCCCCCTTTTTAGGTTTGATTTTGCTGATATATATGGCTTGTATTTTTTAGTTAACTGACTTCAATTTTGTGTTTACAGTTTTGGGTGTGATCATGGAGAATAGGAGGTGGCAAAAGGGTGATCTTTGTAACACTCGAGAAGGTTCAAGAAGGAGATCACTGAAGAAAAAGCCACCTCGTTGTATGTGGAAATTCTTAGTTTTACTTTAGTTTTTCAAGTTGGCTATTTTGTTCATCTTTTTCATACTTAATCGTATGAGTTGTTCTTTGTTGTTTTTGTTTTAATTGATTTCTTGATGTATTTCATTTGCGCACTTCCTTTTCTTTTTCCTTGGGTTGTGGTATAATCATGCAAGTTAATTGCATCTGGTTTAATGATTAATGAAAAATAATTCATTTTTTTCTAAGTTGTTTGTTCGTGTTATTTGGTTAGATTCATGAAAGTSTATTTTAGCTGAATGGAAGAGAGACTTTCAATACCAGTTAGTTTCACTACCATCTTGGAACAATTCCTACCCTGTTATCTCCCCTTACCCACACCCCTTCTTTTCTTAAACATAGAGAAAATGCAATGGAAACCAGGCCCTTGTGGAGGTGGTTTGTGGTTCTTCTTACTGCATAATTGCCTGTCATGTTTCTATTTTAGCTTTATTGATCCTGGTCTAGGTATTTTAATAGAACAAAGGCATTTGAAGCTGAATGAATATTAATCCACTTATTGAAACCTAAAATCAGTTGAGTTCTACTGTATATTCCTGTGCGGTTTCTAGTGGAACTCATGGAATTTGGTGTCCTTCACTTTTTCGGGTTGTGCATTAATAATGGAAATTTCATGTTGAGATAGCATTTGTAAAATCTTCGACGTGTTGGGTTGGTGTTTGGATCAGGATATATTCTGCAACAAGTTCGTGTTTACGCTTAATCTTCAATTGCATTGAAATGGTATGGTTATATACCTGAGCTGTTTTCTAATGTTCTCTATGCTTCATCCAATTGCGGATACCTGTCATTTATTTGTTTGTTGCATTGGAGGAAATTCTTTTTGGACTTATTCAGGTTTCGCACTTTTGTTGTTTTCACCCGCATCCATTTTATTCCGTTTCTTTGGTTGGTAACSTCAAAATTATTTGTCGTCATTCTGTTCTTCTCATCATTAAGGGTCTATCCAGGTCGGATCCTGCTTTCAGCTATTCATAGGATGTTAAGGCATGCTTGTATGAGGATTGACTCGTATTCCATGTTTTACAGGTAGCTGGCAGCCTACAGTGCCTGCATGGGAGAAAAATTTCTGCAAAGTGGTTGGTTCACTTGATTGGGAGTTAATATTAGACATGAAGAAGTTCGTGCATCTGTATGACAATGTGGTAAAGTGGAATGACTCCGCAGGTGAAGAGGCATTTCATAATGCTAAGAAGCGCTTCTTGGCAAAAACCCGTGGCTGCCTTGTGATATATTCTTGCCTAATCCTGATCTTTACATTTTATGAGTTGAATTGGATTCAGAAGTGTCGGAGTCTGCTTTTAAGACCTTGACGTGAATATTCTATTCCTGTAATCCATCTGAAAACATTGCAAGATGTTGGTAATCTTTCGGGTGATACGTCTTTACTGCCATGAGCTTCTCAGTGCAGTGTGGTTGGGAGAAAATGAAGAGATTTGAAAGAAGGCTTACTAATTCATCTTCAAAACCAATTTGAAACCCAGGCGGGAAAGCAGAGTCTTTGCCAAAGTAAAACAAACTGCATATGAGGATGGCGATGGGGGAGAAGCTGTCAGAGTGCAGCCACTGG
>MEJB01000007.1:4059576-4099789 GCA_001752375.1 Rhazya stricta | reverse complement strand
AATGACCACCGCAGGGGGAGTAATAAGTGGAGGAATGGGAAAGGACACAAGAGGGAAACCTTTGTTTATGAGAACTCAACTACTGACAAAAAGCTTCCATCAAGACGCTGGAAGCCGTTGAATTCATGTGGCCCATTGAGTTACCATGTCTCGGGCGAAGCTGGACAAACATGGAACCTGGAGAAGCCAATTCTTTGAAGGTGGAGGAATTAATGTTCTTTATTCCATTCTATTTCAGTGTTACCATTGGGCTTCTTTATTAGGTTGTATAGAATCAAACTCTGTAGAGTCTGCTGTATATGTGGCAATTTTGTGCTGTTCTTTCAGAAGGCTTTCTCCTCTGCAATTTTGAATGTAATGAGTTTTGAGGATGGAAGTGTMGTCTGTCTTTACTGTGACTATATTTTGTTAGCAKGATATATCCATTTCTAATAAYATTGATGGAAATGTCGATGTTCTATTTTKCTCTTTATGATGGTGCTTTGGTTGATGACAACTAAACTAGAAAAATTGCAGAATCCAAATTGAAAGAACATTGTAAACGAAGGTGCCCTATTGTACTGATGCAGTTAAAGAGAAGTTGCAAGTAGTCACTTCTTTGCCTTCTTTATGTAAAGAGTCCTTTGCAGAAGTCTCCAATAGGCAGACCAGTTAAAGAAGGAAAAACCAAATAACAGTGAAGCTTTGTTTGATTGACGGAAAAAGAATGTGTAAATGGAACGAATATTGTAACTGAAGAATTCATGATCGTAAGAATTCATGATCGTATTTTCTGATTATTTGGAATAAGAATCTATGGTGCGGAGATTGAAAAGACTTCTAGCTTCATATTTAGAATAAAACTTGGTGAATTATTGGCATAAGAATCCATGGCCATCTTTCCAAAAGTAGAGATGGAGATTGGAAAGACTTCCCACCGTCTACGTAAGGTGTCTTGCATGTAAATTTCTTGCTTGAAAGATAAACGGMTGCGTAATAGAAATGATAACTAGGAAGGAAATTTATATTATATTATCAGAATTTTCAAATTAGTCCATCGGTCATARCAATTGTTATTCTTTCTTTTTTATTTTGATGGKTTTTCCCTACTTCGCAAAGCCCAAACTATAGAAGCCCAAAATTGAAAAATCTATCCCCTTAATGGGCCCKGTTTGAACTCGGATAGTTATTGGCCCATCTGGCGCATCCAACTGAACTGGATTTAATCCTTTCCTTTTCGAATCATTTGTTTTTGTGATCAATTTRCAAAGTTACTCGCGTTCCTTTGATACTCGAACTCCTTCATAATCAGACGGAGTTCGTCTTCTTCATAACTGACACCCTCCTGGTAAACCCTAGGTACGCACAGATTCTCTCTCTTTCTTTCTTTATGATTCGTATTCAAATGGTATAATTGGATTCCAAACTTACTTTGACCCATTCCTCTAGTAGGTTTTCATTTCTTATTTCTTATTCTTTGGGTTTTGGCCCTAGCAACAGTAACCTCCTTTTGCCAAAGTACTACATTACATATCTGCAGCTGGAAGATGTCATTGGTTGTTTTATTGGGTCAAGGGAGTGAGAGCATTGCTTCTTCTAAAAAAWTTGTATTGCGTTCTGAATCAATTKAAACGTTACATTCYGTTGGACATTCAATTTCTGGCTTTTAACAGTTTCGAATATTTGGCATTAGTGCTTTGCATTTTTAGTTTTTGGCTGGCTTCAGCTTCATGCTATAGATTTCTCCTATGCTTGCAGGATATAGACGTTATAATTTTTTAATTCAATATTTATTTGCAATTCCTTACTGGTAAGAATAAAATTATCTACTTTCTTTCTCATTAAATATATTTTGGTTTCTAATTCTATGATTATATTCTAACACCTGATATGGTGTATATCTGTATCATACTGATGAATGTTGCTGTAATTTGGTGTCTTTACTATTAAAGGATAAATCATAATACATAAAATACATGAAACTTGGCCTTTTTAGTGCTATCAATAATTATTAATATGCTGTAGGTAAAATTAGCTGAGTTCTGGTAGGAGAGGACTTCAAAGATAGAAACAATTGATGATGACTTTTTATCTTTAAACAGCAGGTAAGACTGAGGTTTCAACTTTTAGTGAATGGTTTTGTAAATTTGTCCACGTTTCTTTCTCAGAAAAAATAATGGACATAGACAAGGAAAGCTCAGTTTTGGAGCCTCCTGGTATTCCTCCCGTCCTCAGAACACCTGTGGCACAAAATGGAGAGGTGAGGGTTAGTGATTCTGACTCGGACCAGGATGAAGCTGGATCTAGTCAGACTGCTTCAGGTCCTTCTGGGGAATATATGATTTCAGAAGAGAGCAAACTAGACATAGAGCGACAAGAGAAAGCCAAGCAGGATTTTTTGATGAAGCGACGAGCTATGGCTTTGGCAGTTCCTACAAATGACAAGGCAGTTCGGGAGCGCCTTCGCCTTCTTGGTGAACCTAGAACCCTTTTTGGGGAGAGAGAGATGGAGAGACGGGACCGTCTCCGAATGCTTATGGCAGAGCTTGATGCTAAAGGGCAGTTAGGGAGGCTGATGAAAGCTCTTGAAGATCAAGAAGCTGCTGGTTTTTCTGCACCAGCAGAGGGACCTGAGGAAGATATTCAGTATCCCTTCTACACTGAAGGGTCAAAATCACTCTTGGAGGCTAGAGTAGAAATAGCAAAGTATTCTATGGTCAAGGCAGCCCTGCGTCTTCACCGTGCGAAGAGGAAAAGGGATGATCCTGATGAAGACTATGATGCAGAGGTAGATTGGGCATTGAAGCAGGCGGAGAGTCTAGTCCTCAATTCCAGTGAATTTGGAGATGATAGACCACTTTCTGGATGTTCCTTTTCACATGATGGAAATATGCTTGCCACTTGGTACTCTCCCCTGCCTCTATTTGTTCATTCCTGGCTGTGTGTTAAKACTAGGATGGTCTTGTAGGTTGATGACTASTAATTCTAAATGTTAGCAATCTCTCTCCCCTCTCTTGCCCCCATGTGAGACCTGTCCAAATGGATCGCTTTTCAATTTCATTTCACAGCTCCTGTTAGGTTATGTAGGTAATAGCTGACCGTTTTATTACATTCTTAGTGAGTCTATTGACTCCTTGTTTCTATGCTTTCTTCTTGTCCTTCTAGTTCCCTAAGTGGGTTTGCAAAGTTGTGGAGCATGCCCCAAGTGAAGAAGGTGGTTACCCTGAAGGGACACACAGAACGAGCTACAGATGTTGTATTTTCACCCACAGGAGAGCATCTGGCAACAGCTTCTGCTGATAGGACTGCGAGATTGTGGAACAAAGACGGACTTCTTCTAAGGACATATGAGGGCCATTTAGATCGCCTTGCTCGTATTGGATTCCATCCATCAGGAAGATACTTGGGCACTACTAGCTTTGACAAGACCTGGAGGTTATGGGATGTGGAGTCTGGTGAAGAATTACTTCTCCAAGAAGGTCACAGTAGGAGTGTGTATGGAATATCATTTCATAATGATGGCTCCTTGGTGGCATCATGTGGATTGGATGCACTTGTTCGTGTTTGGGACTTGAGGTCTGGGAGAAGTATCCTTGCCCTGGAAGGCCATGTTAAACCTGTATGACAGAATCCGTCATCATATTTTCCCCATTTCTAATTGACATTTCATTTCTTGTAAAAGAGAGGGTGCTTTTATGCATATCTTATTAAAGATATTTATTTGGTTTCAGGTTCTTGGCGTCAGTTTTTCACCCAATGGATATCATTTAGCTTCAGGCGGTGAAGATAATTCTTGCCGGATTTGGGATTTAAGGAAGAGAAAATCCTTATACACAATTCCTGCTCACGCTAATCTTATTTCTCAAGTGAAGTTTGAACCTCAAGAAGGGTACTTTCTGGTTACAGGTTCATATGATACAACAGCTAAGGTATTTCTTGGTTAGATTTTTTCTAGCCTTGCTGTTATCTCAGCCTCTTATGAATTTTTTTGCGTATTTGCTTACACAAAAACTTTGATTTTGTATCTTCAGGTGTGGTCATCGAGAGATTTTAAGCCTATCAAGACACTATCTGGTCATGAGGCAAAAGTCACGTCACTGGATGTAGTAGGAGGTATATTTGTAAGATTTAAAAGCAAATTTTTGGATATCTGTTTTATGACATATACATATGTAATATATCTTGATGGAGTACCTGTTATGCTTGTATTATTATCGCCATAAACTGCAGCCAGTCATGTGGGAAGTTTTTGTCTCAGTTCACCTTAAATGAGTTTGTTGCCCTATGTATGGAATCTACACGCAACACGTTTGTTTGATCCAGGAATCTGTAATGAGTTGTACCGGCATATGTTTTTCAGATCATTGATTTCAGAAAGAAGTCATCAGGATATATCGTACAACTCTCCATCAAGTAGTTAATAAATGGAGGAGGAAAGGCCATTAGGGTGTTAACATCGAGATCTTCAATATTTTGACGACATTTGCATGTCTTTTTTTAATTCTCTTTTTTAAATATAAGATTTGTCCTCGTAAGCTACTAGCATTTCTCAACTTTGAGCCTTGTGACATCTCCCTAGTTAGCTTTGGAGATCCTAAATCAGTGATGACAAGCATGCCAGATGCATCTTTCATCAATGCCTTTAAAGTTCATATTATTTGCCTAGAACGTTGGTAAATAATTTTGGTTAGTGGTGCTTCCTTTAATCCTATTCTATAGTTAATCAGTTGGAATGCACGTGGAACTCCCAAGAACTTGGACTACTTTCTCAACTAATGTTGTTATTTATAATTAGATGCTGCTAAAGTTTGCATTCGGTGATTTATTGTTGGTTTTTGCTGCAGATGGGCAATGTGTTGCAACAGTTTCACATGATCGAACAATTAAACTCTGGTCTCCCAGAGACAATGGGAAAGACAAGAAGATGGATATTGACTGAATCAACTCGACTACAAGTTGTTACTGAGTTCAATGATGCTATAAATGTTGAAGTCCCTTGAGCTACTGCTTGAAGTATGTTGGATGATGAAAGGAAATGACTATACTGATCAGTGGAGCAAATAGGTTAGCCAACAGAATTGATGCTTCAATCATCCACTGTTGACCACAATTAATCTTCTTGATTGTGATTCATGGTTAAATGGTTTGTCCATTTAAAGTCGGAAAGGATCTCCGTGTGAGATTATTATAGTCATTTTGCAAAGTGATATTGTAAAATGTTCCAAGTTTTGATTGCACTACAGGCAGCTACTGTTTTTAATCCACTTTAATACGTGATCACAAAGCTTGTACTTGAGATACTGCTCATCTTAGTTTATCCACATCTGTAGGTCTAGTTGGTTTCTAGCCATGAATTTTAACTGTTTTACAGATCAATCATGTAGTTGTCCTGGCATTATTATAAGCTTGAACCTTGACATACATTCTGACAAGAATTTGTTAGATATCTCTCTCTGTACCTAATGGAATGAATGCTAAATATAGGTTCAAATCAAATGTCATGGCAGTTATAGCTGTAGCACAATTTGCCTCAAATTGAGTTTCTAATTGGATTATTCTGAGATATTGCTATCTTGAAAATATGAAGCGCTATTTTAGTCCCTTCCAACTAAATTCATTCCTGCATTTTCACTTGTATTTAAACTTTTTTGTCCGAGCATTTACCATATATTGACTTTTTAGATAKTACCTTTTTTCTCCTACATTATGATATCGATAACTCTGTACCATATAACCAAAATTGCTCCCTCCAATGTTGAATGGCTGCTTATTAAAAAAAAAAAWTWAAAAAAAACCGTAATCGGCACGCATCAACTCAAGTAAAAACAAAATGCATGAACTTAAATAATTGCTATAGTAAAGGACCGATTAATCTTAGCAGAAACCTGATTGGCTTGAGCTTTGAAACAGTACACTGGAACCGTATCTGATGGGTATTAGCTCACTGGAACTAAATGATTTACCAGTAAAAGTTTAACGCTAAACAAAATGGTGCTAATAGTAAGAAAGGGACGTCAAAGGCAGCAATATTACAAGGCTCTGCTCTATTTTCTTCTGTAAGACATCAAATTTTTGCGACGAGGCCTTTGCAGATTGAAATTCTATGCAAGAACTTTAAATGTACTTAAACTCTCAGTTCAATGTTAGCACCTCTGTTCTACGACTATGCTCTCCGAAAGGAGGAAAAAATAAGGTCTTGATCACGAAAGGGGTTGATGTATGAAAGAAACAGTGCCACTTCCTTTTGTATGATAGTGAAGTAGAATGTTTCTCTACCCGAGCCAGAGTGTGAAACTCAACGCCATTAAACATATTAAAGTCCCTTGTGCAGTGTGTGATAGTATAGTAAACTGGATTCASAATGTAGCTTCATTTGTACCAGCCAGTGAGGAGCCATCTCAATATGAAAGTGAAGCAGCAGCAGAAGGCCTATGCAGATAAATGATGATAAAATCCTCGTTAGGCCAATATATATGTTCAGTATTAATGTGATGTGTTGTGCGTAAGAAACATATGAATGAAACATTACTAGTAACCCAGATTGTTCCAGTAAGGATACACTAGTCGGTGCAAGTGTGCAACTAATAGTTACAACTCACAAAAGCATGAATATTCTTGATCCTCATAAGAGTCATGGTCCAACTTAATAGCTCTCWTCTACAAAAGGTTTCCCCCAGAAATTTGTCCTATGACAAACATGCATATGTGAAGAAGTTTTTCAAGATTGGTTGTTGAAAAGACAACCTTGCATGATCTCATTTTCTGTTTAATATATATAGGTCATAATCAGAACTAAAACGTCTATGGCCAAAAGTAGAATGAGAATAAGGACCTAGCAAGTCATAATTAAGACATAAATTGGGTCACCACAGTGCTAACGACATCCGAAAAGCAAGAAAGAGCTTAATATTCAAGATCTAATTCCTTGAGTCAATTTCCACATCCGAGGATCATAGATATCATCTAACACCAATTTGATTATTAAGGGGAAATGCATGGAAATATTTACCTGAAAAACTAGAAGAAGAATGCAGAGAGACTTTTCTGTTCTCCTACCAAACAGTCTCAAGAATAAATTCACCAGTGTTCCATCATTTGTCCCTATCAATAAGCCAGTCTGAGGGTCGAATCTGCAAAATCTTGACATTAAGTAATAGAGAAAGAATGAACATGTAGAAATCAAGCCTGCACAGACAATATTTAGTAGCTTACTTCGGCAGCCGATGTCGGGGGCAAGGTATAAAACCAAACAGCTGACAAAAGCAAAAGATATCAGAGTTGTTAGGCTGAAGAAGCTAATTGGGGGCGGAGAAGGGGTGAGAGATTGAGAGAATGTGAAAACCTGGGGCAGGGATAATAAGAAGTTTATAACTTGAGGGGCAAAAAATAACAGCAGCGTCTCACTGTAATGATTTAGTAGAAAAAATTGTTTGGATTAGTGCAGTGAAAAGAAACAAGTTAATAAGATAATGAAGTTTCTACTTGACAAGGCCACATAAAATTCTCGTTAACCAAATTAATGACAACCAAAACAGATAAAAAGGACAGGGAGTTCTTTTTGATCTTGTAACTGAATCCCTGAAGTCATTGCTTAAATGCTATGTTTGTCAGTTGTCACTATCAAATCCATGAGAACTTTTGAGAGTATAAGAAACCAAGAAAGCGTTATACTAGATATTCATCAAAGTAAGTTAAAAGTTTCTCTAATTTTTTAAGAATAGTCTGAACAATATAGTGTAGAATGATATATTTTTATGTGCATTAAGTTCCAACTGTCAAAATAGGAAACCCATTGATGCTTGTATCATACTTTAGATTTTTTCTAGATCTGTAAATTCATTAGTTACAAAACGTTTCAAATTGAAGTCTATTGCATTATACTGCAAAATGGATTCCAACAAATGGATATTTTCTGCAGGATCTTTCAAGATACTAAATCAACCTGATTTATGAACAAACTGTGAGATACTATAAGCAGTGCAGTAACATTAGACACACACCTAAAATGTCCCAAAATACCAGCTACTGCAAGAGTCATTCCAGCAAAGTATGTGTAAGTGTCACCAACAAAAACTGAAGAAGGATACCTGCAATACATTGATAAAGTGATGTGTAAGGATTCAAATTGAACGAGGAGTGATTCACTTTACCGGCAAACAAAATCTGAGAAAGTACCAGTTGTAAGCAAGCAAAGCCAAGGAAGTTGCAAGTAGTGGTTGAACAATGTAAATAGAGAATGCATGTGCTTGTTTCTCAAGGTCGGTAGAAGTTCCAATTTGCATGACATTGTGTATCAGGACCTGTAGTATATCATTATGAGGCACCAGATTTCAGCAAGTATCTCTTGTGTTGCTAAATAAAGTCAAAAAGTTGACTGATGTGAATGGTCACTTACCGCACATGCAATAACAACTGTCTGGCCAACTTCAAGGCCATTAATACCAGCATGAATATTGATAGAATTTGTGCAAAATATAGCCAAAAGCCACATATATAGCTTATATATCCATCCTGCCACATTCAAAATGGTAGATGTGTTACAATTAGCATCAAAATTAACCAAATATTTAAGGAGTAGTAGCTTCTCACCCCACCCAAAAAAAAATAAATAAATAAATAAAAAGGTTTGCTAGCACAATGCAGGATCTAAACTTCTACCTCTGACAAAACTAATTGGGGAAGAAGATATCTATGTATAATAATTTACCCAAATCCAAAAGATTTTGTCTGAAATATGGCACCAGGGGCTTTGGTATCATTATAGTTGTATGCCCTGTATAGGCCAGCAACAACGGAAGTGCTGCAATGGATGAGAATAGCAATTTCCTGTCTTCAAAATCACATGAAAGTAAATAAGGATTCAGGATATATAATTCTTTGGAACAAAAGTTTGTCAAAGATAAGGGTTTCCCAGGCAAGGAAAGCCACTATAGATAATTAGAAAACTCACACTCTCCAAGGTGCATCAAGAACGTCATCCATAAAGCCAAGAAGAATCATGAAGAGGATTGAGGATAATACTGCGACAAGAGGCCACTACCAGATTGAAAAACAGAAAGTTATATCTCCCATGGTCGGAGGAGGTAAGCTTTTAGGTAGTTCCGAGGAATCAAGAATAAGCAACAGACGACAAAATTAACCAAAATTTACCTAAGAAACATACAACTAACTAAAAATAAAAAAATAAATGCTGATTATCAAGGATCCCCTGCATTAATTACAACTACTAATTGAAAAATGCACCAATTCAATTATGGAAATTATACTTACGTCAGAATTTGCTGAGTGATCAAAAAACACGAATAAGTTCACCACTACCACAAATACAACTGCAGCCATAATACCCATAGCCTCCGGCCTGCCCAAACATTAAAAAGAACATCTGACTCATTCATACGGAGAAGGTATTTGTAGCATTTAAATATGCATTTCACAATTTCTTTTAGCTCCATGAGTAATAATAAATTAKRGTTTCTGGAAAATTAAGCAATCTCTATTCCAAAGAAATTAACCCGGAAAAAAAGTACAATGTCATATCAGCGAACAGAATTTATATTAAGAAAGTAAAAAGAAACGCTCGAGTAAAAGATAAAATWAAAAACTAACTACTTCAATTAACTTATCAGGCGATCACATTGAATTSCAAGAACAAAAGGCTTTAAGATAACATCTAGATCAACAATTCCAAATAACTTGGTAATCATAGAAAGTCACAAAATAAAAAAATTAACAAAGAATAATAGGAAAAGACTTACACTGGAACGGAGCCCAAAGCCGTACCCTTCTTATTGATGTCTTTCCCCCATATACCTCTTCTCAAGAGGGGCTTTGGCAGCACGGGGATCAAATATAGCGTAGCCAGAAATGCAAGGAAACTGAAAATGCCATTTATGACAATTGAACTTTTGTACTCCGCTGGGATGTTGTAATGGAAGAAAATCAAGTAGAAGTATGGGACTAAGACGAGCAAAGAGATCTTTGCGATGAAAGAAGATTTGGGCGGAGAAAGTGGCCGGGGCTCGGGTTTGGATTCGGACACTGATTCTTCCTTCGATTCCGGTTGAATCAGGTTGGTTTTGGGTCTCTGCTCCTTCGCTCGCTTCTTAGCTGCCATAGTTCTCTCCGCATCTGCAAGYAAGAGAGGAGACGAGGAACTGATCTTATGTTTTCTCTTCTCTCTTGGAGTAAAGGTTTACGTGGGCGGAACCAATGATAATATGACACATGATATTATGTTTGTCATCCGCAGGCTTAGGACCAGTTTGTTTACGTGGCAAAATGACATTCCATTTTTCTACTCTTCCTTCTAAATTAAACTTACGCAATTGGTACACTTGCTCTATTTAAATCTAAATTATTGGTCTTGTGCGAACCAGAAAGTCTTTTTTTATCAGAAATAAGATAAATCGATAATGTTTCGGTGAAAAAATTTAAATGTGCGTTCATATTTAAAGAAATTTTTATTTTAAATATTATTTTGAATAAAAGTTTATAATTTACTAAAAATAATTTATTTTTTAAAAACATAAACAAATGACTTCAGAAGAAATTCTTATCGTTTAGATGACTATTCAAATAAAATCTCAGTATCCTGTATATAGGATATGTTTTCTTAAACTTATATTTTCTTCTTAAAAAACATTTTTTTTAGAAGTCGTTTGAAAAATTAATATAGCATCAATTATCAAAAATTATTTTAGAAAAGCATACCCGAWGGTAATTTTTTATAATAAAAAATAACCCAAAACATTTCTTTTTGTTAATTTTGACTTCAGAAAAGAGTTAAACCATCTGCTTAATTACAATTTACTTCATTGACTATTGGAGTTGAAAAATTGTTTCATTAAAGAAGGCTGAACAATAATAAATTTAAAATTTAAATTTATTACCAGAGGCTAAAAGAATGATTAAAATATTATTTAAATTAGAAATTAAAGACAATGAATTAAAAATAATAAAAAAAATGATTATGAATGTCGTGACGAATAATTTAAAAGTGAATAATAAAATATTTTTTATAGTTCATTTTTTARATTTAATGAAGATCTTGAAAAAATTGTTTAATAATAAACGAGGTTATCTGAATAAGAGTGGTTCCATCTGTATATTTTGTGTACTGACAGCTTGACATAAAAGGGCGCAGTTAAGACTGACATAAGAAACAACTAACATAGAAGCATCCTGTGCTTAGATTGATTTCCTCTCTATCTAGCTATTTCACATGCGTGAACAGATCTTTGATGCTACCATGAAAAGATCTTGAAAGAGCATAGCAAAGGTCAACTTAAACCTTCAAAATAAGGCCAATAGGGCTATGATCACTGCCAGTAACATCTGGGAGAATGTATGAATCATGAACATTGTCCGCAATCACCTCTGAGACGAGGAAATAGTCAAGCCGCCAACCTGCATATATAGCAGGAAATTACACAGAAGAAAGATATCATGAAGCTAAAATACAAGCAGAATAATACCAGTTTTTTACCTGACTACGACAATGGATATGCAATGATCCAATAGTGCACGGAAAATAATTTCATAAAGAGGGAAGGGGAAAGAAACGTTAGGCATCTACTACAAATGAGAGAATCCACTCAAAGACGATCACACCTCTGCTARGCAGCATGTGGAATGGTTCATGGCAGACCTTTTTGGATGTATAATCCAAGTTGAGAGTTAAGTATAAAACTGCTGTCTGATGGAAAAACTTCCATCCACACACAGGAAACGAGTGTGGGACTGGGGAAGCTACTATTACAATGGAGATGACCAAAGAAAAAGAGGAAATAACTTTACCTTTCTCCTTTCCTGATCAAGCACAAAAAGAAAGTATGAAGCTACCATGATTTGGCTCATGTGGCTCACAGCTAAAATGGTGTCCAGTAGAGTTCAAAATATACGCAAATAAATTATGGCATTTGCCGAGTATTCTGATTTACTAGCACACATACAATGACTAGTTATGCTATTATGACTCTATATATCAGACAATATGATAACATACCATATAAYGGATCATTATAGCCCACAAGGGCTGCACATGATAACCACTTCGGAAATCTGGAAGGTAAAAAGCAGGAAATCATACAGCACCWGATGCTGAAGATTCTAAATTGTTTACCAATTATAGAYGAATAATGCATAAAGGGCCATAGCTACCTCTGTTCGTCTTTCGCCCCCCATGCCGGTAGCCCCAGTAAGTATAGCCAACAACTCCAGGGTGCTGCCTCCTAAAGGTGTCCACAAAACCCTGATTTAAGAAGTTTGCCTCAAATGATTGTCTTTCTTCATCTGTGAATCCAGCACTTCTTCTGTTTCCCTATGAAAAGATGCAACAAATATTGACAATGAGCATACTCATAATAATTAGTAAAATCATGATTMAACACTCATAAGTTTGTTTCTTTGCTGCTATTAAACATTTCTGAGTTTCTTTCATTTCTTTTAACCCTTCTTGGGGATGGGGCAAAGAGTAGATCACACTGTAGTGCTAAAGCCCAGATAATTCCCCTCAACTGCAAGTTGCATATTCAAAATAGAGAAGTACATGTAACTGCATAATTTTTTGGTTGAGAGATGACAGAACTGGCACCTATCACCTAGTCAGCTAGTCTMTCCACTGATCTGATCAGAAAATCAAGTATAAAGAGCCTGTTTCATTCAGATTAAAAAATTTCACTGAAAATTATGCATCACGTCCAATTACAAGTATACAGTTCCACTAGCTTAGATACTTGATCAAATACTAAAGGATAACAGGGAAAATGGAGATAAAATTTCCTCATTCAGTTATGTAAACGTGAATTGATAATGGAGATAAAATTTTCAGTCAAATCAAATGAGGAAAGAAATGTTGCTTGAAGTATATGTGTTTAAATTCAACCTGCAAACAGAAATCGGAGTATAACACACGTCAACTTTGGAAAATAGCCTTATAAAATGCAGATCCACATTACTTACTGCAGGATTATAAATGTCAATCTCTTCGTGAGCACAGTTCAAATCACCAGTCAAAATAACAGGCTTTGACTTTTCTAGCTCCTGTAAGCATTAAACATTGCATAAGCATKAGGTTCCAGCCACAAAATAAAGTACTTTCATCCATATGTTAGTAGCTTGAAACATAACAGAGTTGCAATATACTAACAAAGTTCATCCACACCAATGCCATAGCTAATCCATGGCAACATGATTTATTTAGAGAGTAAAAGTAGGACACAATTACTTAGCAGTACATTGTTTTGAATTTGGTGGCCAATTGAGAAGCAGCTTACTTGCCAAAATGAGACTTTTCGGCAGTCCAATGATTCACTAGCTATGCAGTCTCAAACTTTATCRGGAGTTTTAAATCTACTCAAAGCAAACAAGCAACTATTCTTTGCACTACACAAGCATTTTTGATAGTTTGTGGAGGGACGTGGGATGATTTGAATTGGGCCACAGGTATCACACTACCATACCTAAGGAGTAGCCTAAATCAAGTTTCTGTAACATTATGAGATCCTAATCCGCCCATGCCAAAGGAATYTGCAAATGCRTGGTCTCTCCAAAAATTCTAAATAACAAATTCAAATAAATCAGGCAGTAAGCCTCATATAAGGTTGTAATAGATAATATAGTACAAAAGAGACTTACTTTCATATAATTTCCAAGAGAGGGATCCCACTGTGTTATTCTGTACTCCTAGAAAATGAGAAGAGATGRATCCCACTTCTCCAGAAACTATAAAGCTATACAACGATCAACAGAAGCAATATCAWAAGGTTYTTGAGTTAGTTACCAGCCGTTTTAGACCATCACCAGAATTAGGAACATAGCCACTTAATAGATAGAAACTGTCGAACTCCACTGTCACGAGCCGCCCTTCAGAATCATGATCTGGTATGCCAAGACCATATCTGACAGAAATTGGTTTTATCTGTCAAATGGGAGAAGGGGAAATTACAGATTTAGCCTGAATAAATACATAAAGGGCACAAAAAAGCATCACAAAACCCAAACTAAGTACCCAAGCCTGATACTACATGAAAATGCTAAAGATGTGCATGATTTCTGGTCCAATCTATCTGATACTTTCACCTCCTAAATTTGCAAATGCTGTAGCAGACAAGTATGTGCCAGAATAACAGTTTTGCCAACTTGAMCTGGTAAAAGTAATACGATTGGTCGATAACTAACATCAGAGTGGAACATAAAATCTCACTAAACCCTGGAAATAACATCTTTCATGATTTTGCTTTGCTTTATAAGCTTATTCAATTTATCCTTCTTTTTCTTTCTCTTTGKTAGCTTTGCCATCATGAGTAACTTTTCAGTTGAGTACTGGAAACGTAATTGAATTGATGGTATCCAGAACAAATGGAAATGAATCTTGCCATTTAGAAAATGTCCCTGACATTTAAATTATCCTGAAGATCCTATCTCACAGGATAAACTCGAAGCTCTCACCAAAACCAGGTCCTTGTATACTATCTAAAATCGATTCTGGAAATAACTAAAAGATAGAGCTGAAGATTTGATTTCTTATACACAAGACTGAACATTTGACTTGATCCATGTTATAAAAATATCTATGTTAATATGCTACAACAACAATAAGAATTCATGCATCATCTGAATGCCTACTTGTATTTTCTCACATTCTGTAAACAGAATCTACAACCCATGCAAATTACTAATCTCTGTCGATATWTATTAAACCTATCATGTGAACTCAGAATACAGAGACAAAAACGAAGAGAAGAAGAATGAAACTCATACCCGTGAAATTACTGCAGTCCCAGAATACCCAAGCTTAGAGACACTACAAGTCCAGAAGCTATTGTTATAACCTTCTATAAGACTCTGTTTGACAGCCTCAACATCCTTTTCCTATTTTCAAGAATTGAGACTACATTATAGTCGGACATCAAAGGTAATAAGATTCTTAAAAATTAAACAGAAGCAGCACTTCACAAAATTTGGACTTCATTCAAGTAGAAAACCAGCGATAACAAGATTTGATGGAGACTAGCTCCTCCCAAACTTTCAGTTAAACAAGCCAMCCCACCACAGTATTACTGATACTTTGACCCACTTCACTATTTGACAGGGAGTTCTTCACATAATTTATATATCCTTCCTTGCCGAAGTATCTAGCAAGCAGTGAGATATTTGACTAAGAAGCAGACTAATACTTGCCTGGAGTTTAGTCTCTTGCAAGCACAATACATCTAAATCTTCTCTTTTTGCAAGTTCCACGGCAGAGAAGCTCTCCAACTTTAACAAAGCTCTCAAACCATTGACATTCCATGACATTAACTTCACATGTTTAGTATCACCAGTAAGAGGAGGAGGCCTCATAGTTCTGGGATTGTATGCAACCCACCCTTTTTGGGGCTTCTTGTGAGCAAGGAATGTCCAAGGTTCTACCGAGGAAACAACTGCTTYAGAGGCTCCGTATCCTGTGCAAACAACTTCTGATGAAACCTTTCTCTTTGCTCTTAGTGATCTTTTACCTGTCAATAAAACATTAATGATTGTTTACTTCAGTTGGTAATGAAAGCGAAAGGGAAAAAAATTAATACATTTTTAGAGATAAGATAAAACCCAAAGGTGAACAGACGCACCTGGCATCTCCACATGTTCAACTGACTGCTCATGTGCACTACTATGTTGGATTATCTTGGTGTCAACCTTCTTATTGCCATCACTGCCTTCTTTTAACCTTCTATTAGTCTTTCTAAGTACAGAAACCTCTGAAACATTGTCTGTACTCGGAGCATAGACTGCAAGAGGCAATACTTCAGCCTTTGTGTCAGCAGATGCTTGATCCTCCAGTCCCCAAGAATCTCCGCCTGAAGCAATAGACGAATAGCAAGTAACGAAATGGGGTAGAAAATTCTCGAAGGCAAGAACAATAGGAAAGAAGGAAGAGGGGGGGGGGGAAGAGAGAACTTAAAGTGAGCTCTAATTTCATAATGCAGATGAGTTATAGAGGAATATACCATCCTTTTGGCTGTTCAGGTAATTTTTCCAGTTGGAGACAAGTTCCTTCTTAGCACCTTTGGCTGGAATTCCRGCACTTCTGCAAATTCAACATCCATATGGAGCACTCATCATAACAGATAAAGGTGTAAATATAGGGAAGCAAAATGTACAGTAATCTCCCCATAAGTATAAATGATATAGAAGAACAAGAATCTTAACAAAATATCAAGAAGTCTGATGGAAATGAATTGTTTGCAAAATCGCAGAAGAAGTTGTCTTCCTAATCTCAAGATCAGCAGCTATTCATAGAGCCGCCTGCAATGGCCATGCCCAGACAGTGACTTATAATCTCACAATTCTAACTGCCTAAAGATTCTAAAAATTTAAGAACAATACTAAAGGAAAAGTTGCCTTCTTTTTCTCTATTGGCTTCAAAGCATACTAGAATCAAAGAAGTTCCAGGATCCAAAAAAGAAACAACATCAGAACCAAATTGAGCTACAATTTAACTTACCTTAATTTTACTCTCAGTTGTTGCACCGTCAATTTCTCTACTGCCTCTGAATCAACTCCTAGAGTCTCATTTTTTTCTACTTCACCCTGCATATAAGTTTCATATTCCATAAAAAGATTTCGAATAAATACTAAAACACAGAAAAACTGCATACTACAAAAACCAATGCATTGGGGAATGCAAAAGGTACAAACAGAGGCTACCAGGATAATGTGCTACAGATTCTTTTGGGAATCCTAATCACAGTACASTGTCAGCTAACAAAGGAAGTTTCTGGAATGTTTTATTGCGTCAACTGAATGTCAGGCTAATTACTTTAAGAGCACCAATTCATCGACAGTAAGGTAGCTCCATTGTGATTCCAGTGTTCACAAGTCTCGTTCTAGCAAATCAGCTCCCAACATGCCCCATCATATAATTAAAGAAAATGCTGCATATAAGTAGCTCTGTTCGAACTCACAGGACTTGTCTAAATTGTTTTTTTTTTTTTGGTTTTGTTTTTATGCAAACATTAAAGGTTACTATAATACATATATTGCAGAATTCTTGAAATTTTTTTTTTATTCCATTGGCATAGAACCTCCTAGCAATTAAATTGAGTTTTYGTATGTAGAGATACTCTGATGTAGTTAGATGAAATATCTTTAGATGCACAAAAGCACATGAATATCTAATAATGTTACTTCCATTCTCCTATAACAGTTCACCAATAGAGACGATAGTAAATAAACAGGCTTGTCTTAGTTGAAAAACTGAAGAAAAAATAAACAAAAATCATGTTTTTGGGACTTGAGATGGACCAACGCTCACCGCTTCATCACTTTGTTTCCCTGAAGCTGATGCTGATGATTCGGAATGAGGTCTCTTCGACCCCATTGTTCTGAATCTCACAGAAATTACACCCGTAAGTGTTGAACCCCTCGAATTCACTGCAACACTACAAAATTAACAATCACAAAATCATAAACTAGAGTTCATAGTATTTTTTCAAACGAAAAATAAATTCCAAAAACTATTCAGCATCCTTTCCAGCTTCTCACTTTTGGTCAGTTACCTTCTGAAATATGAGCAATTCTGGATTCCTAATTTGAGAATTTCTTCTAACATCCAGGTTTCTCGCTTTTCTTTCCACCACCGCCCACGGTTGATGGCTTAGAATCGAACCGCCAAGCGGGGTGTTAAATCGCGGTGGCTACGTTATGCTTTTGTTTTGAGGTTATTMTTCAAAATGGCCGTACCTTTATTTTTCTTTTTCCTTCCGTCAACACATGACTTCTTTGGGCTATTAACATTTTCTTTTTAAAGCATCTGACTGGGCGATAATATATTAATTAATTGCGTCATTAATTTTTTTAGTTGTAATTATTCTTTTTCCTGAAAAGCAAAAAATAAAATAAAAAATGCAATAGGATGAATTTGAGTTTGGAACAATACTAACTATTTTATTCGTTTCAAATTAATTGTTATATTGGACAAAATTATACATATTAAAAATGTAAATTTTTATAAAAAAATTTAACAAAATGCGTCTCTAGCATTCTTTTAATTTTTTATAAATATTTAACATTTTAATCAACCTACGTATGAAACACATTAAAAATTATATTTTAAAGTTAAATAAAATTAATTAATTAGGAATAAAAATAAGAAAAAAATATATTTAATACATATTTTATTCTAAAAAAGATATGTAATTTAAAATAAAAATAGTGATTTAAAAAGATAATTATTTTGAAACATATAAAGTATTTTAACTAATGAAATTCTCGTATTATTATAAAATTAAATTTTAAAATAATTTATTATTATACAAAATCTCAAAAAGAGAGGATTACATTTCCAAATGAGACTTTCATAAGAACTTCCATCTCTATTCCGCATGCTCGACTGTCCTAGATTTACCTGAAACATTTTAGAGTCCAAAAGCTAATAAAATTAGAAATCAATATAGTCAAAAAGTCATTATTAAACCTGAGAAGGGACTTCCACAGGAAGCATAGAATCGAATTCAGTCATACTAGAAATTTACAATTGAATAGGGTTCTAAACCTCTTCAATCCTCGGCTTCGTCGAATACCTTCTTGGAATCATACTAACTCTGATGTTCTCTGCCGAACCTAGGGTCTGTGATGTTTGTTGTCTGGTTGAATTTACAATTGATCCAAATGAAGCGTAAGAGTGTTATAGCTGGGAGAAATGTGCGAATTGTGAATTGGATTTATTATGTGATGTTTATGATAAATTAACAGTCTGTCACATCATGTTTTGTTTGGCTAAACTATTCTTGGGGAAGTCATTACTCTCTGACTTTCACTTGAAGCCTATTTTTATTCCATATTTTTAGTGTTTAAGATCCCTTCAAGTTATCCCAAATTAAGAAACATATCAATGCATTTGCTTACCATATATATTGTTGTAATTAGAGGAGAAGAGAAGAAAAAGTAGAAAGCAAATCGTCGAAAGATTATCTATTTACAGAGGTTAAATTTAGACGTTTTAAGTTTAAAAAAATAAAATCGTCATTCACACTATATTTACAATACTTCCTTTCTCTTCTCGTGCACAACGGTTTGAATTTTTAAATAATTAAATATCGATTTGAATTCAAGAAAAACTTCAAAGTAAAGGACTCTCCCTRTCAAACTTGAAAGAATTGTATTATTATTTGTTAAGCCCTTATAAGATTAGGCTTAAGTAACTTTATTTGATCAAAAGAAAAATTATTATGATGAGGACCATGAAGGAGGTTTTCCATTTATATTTCAGAAGAACCTGCCAGAAACCAGAATTCAATAATTTTCTTTTTTCTTTCTTTTCTGTCTGTGTTTTTGTTYATTAGGCTTGTCTCAATTAATAGTTAGAGAGCTTAAATACTGTTTGAGGGGTTCTCTGCCCAAGAGCTTGTAGAAAGAGGACTCATTAAGCATGTCAAGTTAATGCCATGCCTAGTAAAGAAAATGAAACCTAATCAATATCTTTATTGGAACATTAGTAGATGTAGAAATAATTAAAATAGCAATACATRAATAAGGCAGATAMCACAATTAGATTGTTCCATCCTGCTATGATTGAACAAATAGCTTCCTTTTCATTTCCACAACCTAGTCATCATCGGTTCTTCGTAKWAGAATCAACACAGAAGGAGAGATATAAACTAGTCATAGGAACTTCCATCTTTATTCGGCAAATGATCATGCTGGGACTAATTCTCATAAGCAACAAATGCTTCCCCAATCCTCAGCTGTACCCTTAATTGAAACTAGGCTTTCTTTATAAGCATAAGCATAAAAAGGAGAATTATTCTGAAGTCCAAGATCTTTTTCTTCACAACTATCAATATTATATAAGAGGATTCGTCCAAATTCATTATTATCAACAAGAATCTCATTGTTCCAAATCCCATGCGCAGGTCCATGATCTTGGCAGCAGGGTCCGATTGTTAAGAGTTTGGTCCAACATCCTTCCTCTTTCATTATCCAAACATAATGGAAGATCTGAAGTGGCTGTCGATAATCACTTCCACTAGAAGAGATATAATCAGAAATCAATATAGCCAAAAAATCATTGTAAAACAGTAGCTGTACATCACCGTTGAGATCATCCGGCCCCTTTATGTGTCGGAACACATCAGTGGCCTCATCCGGCACGTTTATGTGTCGGAACACATCAGTGGCCATGTCAAATGAAAGGATTAAAAAGCATTCATCATATTCATGCCAGCAAAGCCAGTAATAAGCTCCATTCACATATGTACTACTTGAAGTTTCTTGTGGATAATCATAAGCCCATATAACGGGCGAAGTCCATGAATCCTTGGATAGGCTATAAATTATGACTTCTACATCATATAAGGCATTTATGTCATCAAAAAGATCTTCTTCATCATCCGAATGCACTTGATCATCAACCCAATAAGCACGAAAACATATCACTTTGTAATCATTACTCAAGCAATCAAAACCAAATCCAAATACTTGGTTGCTTACGTGAAAATGGTTGGGAGCTGTAATTTTGGGATTTAGAATACGCCTAAATTGCCTTGTTGCCGGGTTCAAGAGAGCCAAATGATCATCTTGATCCGGGTTAAACAACTCAAAATGCAGAAGAAATATTCCATTAACCGGTCCATAAATTTGTCCTGTATCCAATTGCAAGTGAAAATCTTCATGAACAGGTGGTGCACCGTTAAGATCCTTATCAGGGAACAATGCAAAATGAGACCCACGACAACCCGAGGGGAAATATTGAATAAGAAGACGGGAATGGTTGGTTTCTCGATTGAAATGTTTGCTAATGAAGAAAGGACTTTCAATAAGTTGGTACCACTCCTTGCAGACGCATTTGAACCTCAGCAGGGACTTCACAGGAAGCCTAGAAAGAATCTCCATGATAATATCTTCTGCTAAACTCACACTCGACATTTTGTTCGGAAAGCCTTTCGCTCAAACAGAGAATTTTTACTTGCTGCTTTCGTGTTTACTGCTGTTGGCATCAAGAACAGAACATATTAATATTCTTCTATAAAAATCACCATATCCTAAACAATAAATCTGTCTACTTTCTTGGTTCTAGAGATGAGATGATTCCTACAGAGGCTTCYGCATTAATTTCACAATTCAGGAAGCATATCATGCCAACTGATCACTCAATTGCCCCTACCCCAGCAAAAGATACTTTCTTTAAACAGATTTCGACAAACTACTTTTCTCCCTCAACCGAATAAACAAAAGCTCGTAATTTCTTCCGCAAACAAATCATATTTAAAAAGAAGAACAGAATATATGGGCTCAGCAAACCATCACAAGTCTAATGCCGATTTCAGGAGAACAAAAAGAAGAAATCCACAGTTCGAAAGATAAGTATTATGCACAATAAATAACAGATTCGACACACAAAGTAGTCGGGACATGTATCGGCACCCTTGAAATCTAGGCATGCATATGTTAAAATCCTCATTATTCTCGGTAAAACGAAGAAATCTAAATGAAATTCAATTCAGGCGTACCGGAAATTTTAGTTGAGTATGGTTCTAAACCTCTTCAGTCATCAGCTTCCGACCTAATTCTGGGTTTAGGGGTTGAGGTTGTAGAGCTTCTTGAGCTATGATGTTTGTTCTCGGATTGCTGGTAAAATATAATCAGAATGGGGTGTTCAAGGACTCTTCAACTTTTTAWAGCAAAGGAAGAGAAAGAAAAGGACTCTTCAATTTTGTGTTTTTTTATATTTAAAATTGAAATAACGTATCAATGCACTATTTTGCTCACCTAGATAGATTGAACCGATATATATTCCGATTATAATAGTATTCATATATTTCTTGAATTTGTAAAATATTATAATTTGCATTTCATATTTTTTTAATATACAATAAATAATTTTCGAATGATAAAATAAATTACCTTAAATTAATAACTTGCACTACTAGAAAATTAGATTTTTGATGACATTTTTTCCTTAAATGTCAAGTGTCTTATTACCTAATGACAGGATTACATAGTTTTATAACAAAATTATGAGGGATTCATTAGGCGCCCAAAATAAAACATTCTAAAACTGTTTTGTTTTGGAATAAAAAGTGTAAGGAAAAATTTAGGAAAATAAAGTGAAGGGAACAAATATATCTAGAAAGAAAACAGATGAAACTTTTTTAACCTGATTATAATTTTCGATGAGTTATTCTATCCTTCCTATGTGAGAGACGAAATATGTTAAAAATGATTGTAATGTATATATAATATCTTTTTAAAAATGATCGGTTCGAAATATTAGATTCTATTCTAATAATGAAATTAATAATTACACGCTTACTCTACCATTTTTTTTTTCTTTGGGCGAATCCTCTCCTTTAATGTTTGAATTTTCTTCTCCTATGTTATCTTCTTATATCATGTTTGTTGCACAAAGGTTCCTGTGATAGCCACGCTAGTATCTGGAAGTAGCCTAAACAAATCAAAATGCAGTAAAAATAATGCATTAACCAGTCCATAAATTTGTTCAATATCCATTAATTGTACGTGAAGATCTTCATGAACGGGTTGTGCATTGTYAAGATCCTTAYCAGGGAGCAATGCAAAACGGCAACTCTTTTGACCGGGCGGGAAATATTGAACAAGAAGACGAGAATGGCTAGTTTCTCGATTGAAATGCTTGCTAATGAAGATAGGACTTTCAATAAGGGTAACAGTTCTTGCAGACATATTTCAAGGAAGCATAGAAAGAATTTCTGTGATGACATCTTCTGCTAAACTCACACTCGACATTTTGTTCAGAAAGCCTTCCGCTCGGTACCTGCTGGTTTCTTGTTTACTGCTGTTGGCATCAAGAATTGAACATATAAGTATTCATCTTATATCTGCCGAACATGACTCCATTTATAGTGTCCCTTAGCATATTAGACTCGTAGGAACAAGAAATATTAACTCTAAACCAGCTTACCAAGAAGCTAAACTCTTGACTGCATTTTCTTCTGTGTAGACTATAATAATTAATTAAGTTACATGGGATTCTAAACCTCTTCGATCCTTAGCTTCAAATCCCTTCGGCAAGCATACCGTATTTCCGGGTTGAGGTTGTTATAATCGGGAGGAAGTTATCTTACTGCGATTAAAATTTGATAGGTTACAAGTTTGTAGGGTTGTGACAGTTGGAAGAAAGTGTAATGATATATGATGTTGAGGATTTGAGCGCTTTGTGGGGTGTTTTTCTAATGCCCCTTCGAAGCTTCATAGAAGTTTCTCTTGCAATCACATCAGTAGTCTGTGAGCTTCTCTCTCCAACAAATTTCCAGATTTTGACAAGCATTCTAGATATATTGATTGACAATCTTCGAGGGGAAAAGCAATCTATTGGCTGAGCTTTCAGTGTGTGTATGTCACMAATGGTAGGAGGCAACTGTGGTGCCACTGCATCAGGAGTTCTTGCAAACTCCAAGTATTTTCTTGCTCTATCTTGAGGYTCTATATGCCCAGCTTCCCTTGAAGAAACTTCAGTCATGCATGCTCTGTTGTATTTGAAAATGCTGATGAGATGACAGAAGCAAAAATCCCAGATTCCCTTAAGCCTTGCACGATGACCTATTTCAATGAAGACAAAGAACTGGTCGATAGTAGAACTCGTGTAAATGCACAGAAACATCCCTCTTGAAGTAAACGAGAAATATTCTCAATTAGAGCAGTGAAGAAGTTACCATGGGAGCGAAAATTCGCGTCAAGATGCCCCTCTTTAACAGTTCATCTGTAAGTTCTTTGTCTGTCCATACAACATGTTCTCGGTACCTGATGCAACCACGCAAACAAGTTAATCTCTACATTCATTAGCTCTCCAGAAGTAACCTCATTAATATAAGGTTTCCTGTGATAAAAGATAATCAATCACCAGCCATAAATTAGCAATTCAGATTCACTCCCAAATGTAATTATTACCAGAGAAGCATTTCTTCCTTTGTCAAGGTTGAAGCAATTATAAACGCCTGCAATACCGAGTCATTGCAGAAACATAATTAGCAAAATAACTTTAATGGTACCACAATTACTCCTTACTTATTGGTGAGCACAAAGTTTGAGACATGGAACTTACGTTTCTGTCAAATTCTAGCATGAAACATCTTTTGACACCTTCTTTCGTAGGCTTACAACGACAACGATCACGTCTTGAAGTCAAATCTGAAAATTTGGCATATGTATAATGCAGCACAGCAGCCTCATTTGAATATATTTCACTACAAATATAGAACAAATTACCCTATTAATGAAGGAAAAAGTAATACCTTTCGCCCCCCCAGAAAAAAAAAAAGAGAAATGTTACAACTGATAGCGCAAGTATATAATTGAACAGCCAGGTTATAAGGAGGGTAATTACTTATATGAGAGGTCAATTCTCTTATGTTTCTCATGACAATCAATTCCTTTCTCGTGTTAATGAGAGAGAGTGGTGCAATGTGTCTGTGCATATTGAAACCTTGAATATGCAAAGGTTCTGTATAGAGATAAAAATTGAAGTTGCAGAATACAAGTTATTGTACATTGGGTTCTTCATATAGTTGTGCCATCGATGTGCRCCGTTAGGACGAAGWTGATCTTGAATACGAGCAGCTGATTTGCCATTTGCATAAGTCAAAAAGTAATCTGGATTCTCACGTTTTGCTTTCTCGTGACTCCCTCTAAAAGTTTCACGGTTAATATGATGAAAACCCTTTTTGAACATTGAGACCTGATGTTAAAAGAAAGGAAAAATACACAGTTGAATACTGAGACTGGTAAGCTAGATAATTAGTTACAGAAGACATAAGAAACGCTTCACATATCAGCACGTATAAAACAAGGGTAGAACCTTTACCTCACTGAAAGGTTCCTTTATATCATCTCGCTCAACAGAACTTTCCTGCAGCACAGGAATACCACCATTTAAATGATATTCTTTTCTAGATACMGAAAAAGGACTAAAAGATATCTATTCACTTCTTTAAACGATTAGGTAAGTATTAATCAACATGCAACAATGCACAAATTTCCAAGGAGGAAATCTACTTACATAGTTAACGAAGATCATCAYATCAACATTTTCTGGCATATCTGACAATAACTGTTGGACAGAGTAATCACTCGTACCAGMAGGATGTAATAGTTCATCAGTATCTATATGGATAATCCAATCCATCCCAGCTTCCTAGAGTGAAATTTGAACACATTGTGAGATCTGTGAAGGGTTCATAGAGAAAACAATGGAGGAAAACATACTCTTGCCATGGTTATAGCCATTTCCATATTCAAGGTTTGCTTGACAAATAACTCATAGTTGCATGGTCTGTAGAAGTCGGCCGCCAACCAAGTCTCATTCCAGATACGGCTACAGAGAGACCAAGATAYGAGATAAACAATTTCAAAGAGACACAGTAGCTAATGAAGTGCAAATTTAGAAAATCTAAGATACATATATGTCATCCTGCACCTTTTGCTTTTGACAAATTAATAATTGATCCATATGTCATGTTACAATTTATGCCATAAAAGAAAAACATCTGAAAAGTGATAATATATTCTGGTCATGGCTTAAATGATACTATTTTTAGCATAAGGACACCAAAAGCTTAGATAGATATAATATAAATACTCTGGCATGGCTTAAATATTAGTTACTTTTTATATAATGACACTTATAAAATTTTAAATTGATATTGAATGGATCGAGATGTTTAAGTTTCTCATTTAATATAGAAATGGTAGGAGAAATTAGTATAAAGATGTATAACAATCATTGCTGACTTGAAAAGTTGACAAAGATGACTTACCTCTTAGCYTGTTGCTCCTCCAGTTCTCTTGTCCTATGTATAACTTTTACTCCCTGCAAATAGGGGACCAGAAACTTCCAGATCAATAAAATTCATATCAAAATTAGAATTCTGAAACTTTTTGAAGCGAAGAAAGTCCTAGGATAAGCCAAATATATCCAAGATTAACAAAACCAAGAACTTCCTGCTCACTGGAATGGATTTGAGGACTCTAGATACGTTGGTTGATGCAGCTTTTCCCTCCACAAACAGGAAAAAGTTTGTTACTSCGACTACCTTATGATAAAATAGCCACGGTAATATCTGCTCTAAGCCTGCAGAAGTAGTTGAAGTGATACAGACCTGATACATTGAAATGGGAAATCATCAATGGAACGATGAAGATAGGATACGGTCGAGTCACTAAAGTAACAAACGGGCTCGCATATAAGCATTCATAAACTCAGACGTATATGCAAATAC
Organism: Rhazya stricta; assembly: GCA_001752375.1. Classification (NCBI taxonomy): domain Eukaryota; kingdom Viridiplantae; phylum Streptophyta; class Magnoliopsida; order Gentianales; family Apocynaceae; genus Rhazya; species Rhazya stricta. The sequence goes on along the minus strand of MEJB01000007.1, from coordinate 4,073,579 downwards.
ATATGTGCATAAGTAATGMGTACARTACCACATATACAAAAACAAGTGATCCGTGGTGTTTCATTATAACTTTGCACGATGGATAGACATGCATATACGCCCTTATAATGAATCAGACCCGTGAAAAAAAATCCCGAATCTCACCAAGAAAAATAGTACCRGGAATATATACCTTAGTTCTGTTGTCGGATTCAGGTCTGGCTTCTAAAATGAATTTCCAATCCTTGTAATGCTGAAAAGGCAGCGTGCGGCTTTTACCAAGAGTCTCAGCACAGTCAGAGGAGAAGGACGACGATGGAATGGGTTCGGAGCGGTGGAGCATGTTAGATAACTCAAGGTAGTCCCTCTCGAGTCGCCAGCCTGAAAACGAGTCGGGTAACTGACCGCGCCATTGGAGAATAAAAGCAAAAACCGCTAGTAAGAACGAGAGGGCTGTGATTAGTAATAGTAAGGGAGATGAAGAAGATGATGATGTTGAAAAAGACGAAGAGGTCGCCGCCATTGGAGTTCAGAGAATATGTGAAACTCTATCAGTCAAGGGAAAGCTTTATATAGGAAGAGACGAATAGATTGCCTGAAATGTGCGCGAAAGGAGATTTGAAGCTGACAATGAAACCAGAAAACTTGAGAGAGCCGTTTTCTCCATAGGAGGGGTTGGCGCCATTATTCCGCTGAATTTCTTCCCAAAATATTATAATTTTTTAAGGAGGTTATTAAAATATTGCCACTTATAATCTTATTCTTAGAAAATAGAAAATTATTACTCTTAATGGAGATTCGATTGAATATAAATCATTTAATATAACGGGTGATACTCTCCTATTAATATCTTTATTTATAAATTATTTTCAAATTTTTATTGAAATTATCATGACTTTTCTATAATAATAAATTAATAAATAAATCATTAATTTTTTTCAAAATTACCGAGCTACTTTATTTATCTCACATTTATAAATATTTTTTTCTATTCACTATACTTTTTTTCCTTAACATCCTTCAAAAGCAAATTTTTCCTAAAAGAATGACAATGGCATAAATTACTTTAGCTTGAACATTAACTCAAGACGTTCTCTCTACTACTTTTTATTTTGAAAAATATAGAATATCTTATATTTTTTAAAATATAATTATCTTTCGTCTAACAAAAAGAATAGAAATATTTATCAGTTCCATTTCTCTCATTTTATCTTGTACTATTTTTAATCTCTGTACCAAGATATACAAATAATGCAGAACAAGAAGACAATCAAGAAGAAAGAGATAATATGTGAGCTTCTCCATGAAACAAGTTCGATTATCTTGTCAATAATGGTAATAATACAATACAAACACAATCAGGAACAGTAAAACTTAAGTTCCTCTGGATCTTTTAAGAAGAAAAAGTGCAGTTTCAATCAAGCAAGTTAATGATGGACTACATTTGACCGCTCTCAGGAAAAGAGCATAGTATAATGAAGGCTGAAAGAATATCTGTGGAGTTTCTTGAGATGGCTACAACATTGATTTGTACATCACCTTCTTATTAACTTCAACACGTCTCCCACCAAATGCAGGGAACCCGTCACAAGAACCTAGATATATAATAAGCAGAATGTCATGGGATATATCCTTGTAACACAAGAATAAGATCAATGYAGTAATCTATCAACTCTCATGGGAGTCAAGAAATGATCCTCATACATCAGACTGTTCCAGCAATGGACCATGAATGACACTACACAATGAGGATGGCACTATACAATGAGTTTCACGTAATAATTCTCAGCAGAAGAAGAGCATATTTTATAAGTTAAAGAGTCCTCTCTTAACATCTATGATAATTAGAAATTCTGGTTAAACTCTGGTTTTAGACTCTAATGCTAAGATATCACAATGTTTAGTTAGATGCTTAGAAGGTGCAGTCCTACTAAAGGGCTAACTGAAATATGAGCGAGATTATAAATTCTATTTGCATAATTACATCAAGAAAACATTGAATAGCTTAAAAGTCTTAAATACCTGAATCCTAAGACACGGGTTCTCCATAGCACAATCCCGTAACCACTTTATTGCCAATGGCAGCGAAGAAACCACTGTACTGCAGGCAAAATATCCATCTCCAGGTTTGCAATGTGAAACATCCTCGTAGAGGAAACTTTTGCGTGGAAAACATTCTGGGGTTTCCGCATTGACAATCTTCTTGGAAAGATCTGTACGGGTAAAAGGACAAGAGTACAAGATGCTAAGAGCTCTGGAATAAATTTAAACTTCAAAACTTGGAACCAACTGATAAAAATTCTCATCCTGTAAAGTTAAAGGCCATACAAACTAGGGCATATGGCTGTCTAAACATAAGCAATTTCGATTAAACGCCTAAGTTACCTTTCCCATGTATTAACTCCTCCCATATTCTCTGGAGGTTGAACTGCCACTTCAAATCCTTTAAAGGTATATTCGAGGGAATGACTGAGGCACCAGAAGTGACCTTGTTATATGTTGATATACTTGGGACAAAAATGGCTTTTGAGAAGTGAGTGCCTAAAAAGATAAAAGCCACGAATCTGACATCAGTCTTTTCCCAATGACCAAGAATGGAAATGACTGTGCAACAGGTAGGGAAGTACCAAAGGAAAATAAAGGGGCAAACAGTAGAGAATAAGGGAACTCATAAATTCTGTTGATGATTCATAAGGAGAATGTAATGCAATTTTTTCTTGTATCCTCATTCTCTCAAATGAAAGGAAGTCTTGGATATTTTATAAACAGAAAATATTTTAATTGAACAAATAACAAGAAAATTCGTACCGAAATAAGGAACTGAAACTGACTTTTTCAAGGTTACATAACTCCATGATTATACAGAAATAACAGCTCTTACTAGTTTTTATTTTCTGAATGCGTGTATAAACTAGACGAGTTAAGCGAAAACACTGTAGCTACAGACATATTGATCAAAATAGAAAGCTCATTTAAAATCTTTAAGAATCTCGAGAAAACCAAGAATGTAATTTAGGTAACAGATTATAGCATCTTATTAAATTCAGGGGTCCATAAGTAAATCAACCAGAGTGAAGTTTTGCAGAACAGAGTCAGAAAACTACAGGAAGAACTAAAAGCACCACAAAGAAATTACATATTCAATACCTGAGGCAGCACATGTATTCACAAGATGTGGAAGAAGGACTTGAGGATCTCTTACTTCCATGCAGTTGAAGAGAAGAATCTGGAACAAGAACACTCTAGAGTTCAGTGCTAAAGGTAGACAATGATCTTAATTAAAATGGCCATCAGAAGYAGACATCAGATTTGGAGTCAGATAACTCCACTCTGATATCATAAAGCAAGGAGAAATCAGCAAAAATACTGCAGGTCACTCTTCACTCGAATTCACCTGCTTTGATATCCTGTCGGGATATTTGGTTCCATTTTGCAGGTAACTATTTCCACAAACTTCATCCCCATCTCCTGTCCTTCTGCAAGGAAAAGGAACTGTTGAATTCTTGTCATCTTTTACTGCAGAGGAAAACCATCTACCACAGGCTTCCATGCTTTCAGGACTGTGAGCCCCATCAAAGTAAAAGACCAAATCTCCAGAAGGGCCGCCATTCACCATGGGGAAATTAGAATGGTTCAGTAACGAGTCATGAACAATCTCAGCCCTGCCAGAGAGGCGTGCAGTTGCCAGACCCCTTAGAAATGGCTCTGGCAAACCRTCATCCTGGCTATCCTGTTCCTCCTTCCAGAAAAGTTTGAGAAATTTAAAGTGGGCACGAAATCAAATTTGAATTATCTTTTATTTAAATAGATAGAAATTCGTAAAGGATAATAAATCCYAGAGTTTCCTCAATGTTAACTATAATGGSCTAACAGGCAGATAATGGCAAATGATATAAACATTTAGAAGTACCTGTTCTCTATTTCTTGATGAGGATGAGAAGTATTTTCCTTTTCATTGTATAAATTTAAATTGAAAGGGTAAAAGGTAGATGCAATCGGATCATCTTTCAAGTATAAAACACTCAATTAGTCGCATAATCAGATTATATAAAAAATAAAAAATAGAACTTCACAACTCACTGTTAACTGAGCTTCTGTTTTCCCATCAAGAGTATTATCATGTGATATATTAACACTTCACCATGCAAATTCACAGGAGCTCAACTTCCTAACAGTTTACAGCTTGATGGATTTGAGAAGTATTTTCCCTAATGCAATATTCTTCATTTTTATGCACTACCACCTCCTCCTGAGGATATCCCTTGCTTTTTCCTTTTTTTTTTTTTTTTTTTTTTTGATTAGGTTCGATTTAAATTCAAAAGATAAATTTAATTAAAAACTTCTTTCGATGCGATACTATAAATGATATAAAGATAAATATTATTTTAATTTAATAATTTACTCGCTAATTTTTCAAACTAAAGAGTTATCACTGCAATTGCTTAGACTAGTTTACAAACATGGGAAATGCTCACCTTGTATTTGGACTGTGGTCTCAATCAAAATATTTTTTTATTTTCTTGAAAATTTTGTTTTTTAACTTTTTCAATGAGAAATTCATTTATAGTTTTTTCTAGAAAAAATCTCGTTTTAAGAATTATAACTCCAAATATCCCTTGCTTTTTTTTTTTTTTTTTTTTTTTTTTTTAAGTGGGAGGGGTGTAGGAGAGGAATCCAGGCAATGGAACAGACTTCTTCCAATCACACATCCTAATATCCAAGTACGTAAAGAGAAAGGAAAGCATCATAGACAGTGTCCAAGGAGCATTAATTCTTTAAGCTAAAGTAGCTAGTGGTACAATAATTAAGTGACAAAAATTCCAAAATCTAGCGCTTACAATAAAATAATGATGGCGTTCCATGGTTCAGCAATCTGCTAACATGTGGTTTTTGCTTGCAAATAAAGCTTAAAAGCAACAAAGAAGATTTATGGAATTTAACTAACATGTGGGAACAGCTTTTCCCAGTTTCCTGTACTTCGAAGCCAACTTTTGCAAAGAGAAACAGCAAGTGCAGCATTGGTATACTGGTGATCACCAGACAAACTTAGTTCCATTCCGTTGAACTTTCTTGAATTAAGTGGGGTAACAACTTCCAAAGGTACCTGAAATGGAGGAAGCAATCAACCTCGAATGCTTCAAAATATATGGTTTAGTATGAATCAGCTCTTCAGAAAAGGAACTTTCCTCCATGCTTTCTGATTGCAAATTCCTTCCAGATATATGCATGAATGAAGTGCATAACAATTTCCATGCTCAATAAATTTGCTTATTAACCGACATACTCACAAAGTTACATGTAGTTGCGGCATGGCTTACATCAAATGTTTACTACTATTCTTTGTTCTGGAAGGAGAATAAGATGAAACAGCAAAAAGAACCAAAATTTATATCCCGATTTTATATTTCAAAACAATTTGTGAGACAATCTGATGAGATCATATTTAGCGACAGGAAAGACAGCTAAAAAACTAGCAGCAAATTAGGTAGGCAGACTGATCAACCCTAAACGTCAAGCCTCAGGAAGGTAGAATTACCATTAGTTCGTTGGCCCTCTCACGAAGAACATCCATTGCCTCAGAAAGTTGTGGTGTGGTGAATGCCGGAACATGAGGCTTCAGGAGCAGGTAAGACGACATCAGCCCGATTCAGCAAACTTTTGTTTGGGGGGGGGGGGGGGGAAAAAAAAAACTTCCAATTTAAAACTATAAACTAATTTTTGAGATGAATATACCATTCCTAAGGAAGCCAGAATTGAAACCAACCTAACTATACATATGAATACCTTGAGAATTCCAGCCTTGTGAGAAGCAATCTTTCCAAGTGTATCACCTGCATATAATTGTAAAATACTACCAGGTCAGATAATATCTTTTTCTGTATTCCTGTCTTACTAATGCAATTTTTAGTTGCTATGGAGGATAGAACACATAGAACTTTGACGAAATTCAAGAGTAATCTACTAAAAGAGAATAGCTTAATAAACACACCGTAAGAAACCACTGACACAGCATATAGCAAGATAAATCAGAACAGGTGAAGAAAAAAACACACCCAATACTTCCATGTGATCCATCCCCAAAGAAGTAATGCCACAGACAACAGGTTCCTTGATCTGCAAAGCATTGAGAAATTTCTTATCAGGTGTCAACTGCTTCATTGTATTCGTCCAACAGAAGACAATTAGAGTATTAACCAGCATAAACAATCGATTGTTTTCAGGCTTTTATGATTCCGGTCATTTAATGTGAAAAGCGACAATACAATAATCACCAAAGAAAATCTATCTCAAGCAGAGTCCATGAAGGGCACATTACCACATTGGTTGAGTCCTTTGTCCCACCAAGCCCAACTTCAATGATAGCAACATCCACCTACCAATAGAATTATCAAGCTCATACTTTTTAAGTGTCAACCCAAATTAGTTGCAGAAGAAAAGAAGGAAAACAGATAATAAAGGATAAACCTACCTTTTCATGTACAAATATTTTAAATGCCAAAACTGTAAGGAACTGGAACAATGGAGGCATGGGCAAGTCATCAGTAATGTTCTCCTGCAGTTCCAGTTTCCAAAATCAAGGCAATTCCAGTGTTGCAACATTTATCATCCCGCACTTTATATGTCTAACTTCACATAGTTGGAAACTTCTTGAGTTCATGGATTATTTATTAGAATTTCCACATTCTTGTTGCAAGTTACCAAGTCATCGAAGAACTAGTAATATAAAATGCATCGTACCACACACAATAACAAGGAGAAAATCGTCATGTGCACTCATGCAGGCCAGAAAAAATAGATAAAGCACAAGATAAATTAGAACTTTGATAGGTTAAAAGCCAAAAGAACAAGAACCATGTTCATAAATGATTCATGATACCTTTAGTTGGTTCCAACAATCCCAAAAGTATATTAGAAATTTATCTTCTTCTATATCCAACCTACAGAATCAATCCAAAGAGATAAATCAGATTTAATTGGAATTCAAATGGAGGCAGATGAAGTTTCTGTTTTATTCTACTTTAGATCAAATCATTGCTTGAATGCAACATAGCAGTTTGCAGTAATTACCAACTTGCGTGAGTCACTAAGAGAAATGAAGAAACAATATCATTGATTTACGTGGTGACTTAATTTTCAGCAATACAGTTTTAACAGATAACAATTTTATTCCCCCACTTCTATGTTTTAGCTTAGCATTTCATTAACTGCTAATAAAGATTTTGGGATGGTGATTTATGTTTGTGTAATACACATATAYATCAGTCTTGATAGATGCACAAACTTAAATTGAAATATAAATTCTCATGCACGAAGATCATTTTCTATCAGCAAATATGATAAGACCTRGTGGTGGCATTATATTTTCAAGTCTACTTTCAGGTAACTTCTTTTGGACTTTGATAAGTCCAGGGAAAGACAAGGTAATAACCAATATCCACCAATCCATTAGACAGACCACAAATTAATGAAGAACCGTCCAGCAACTACAACTACAATAGCGTTAAGCTGGCAGAAGTACCAATTGGAAAAAGATGATGCATTTAAACACTCACCCATTAACACGGAATCTTTCCCTAACATCAATTAAGTGAGGAGAAGTAAAAAGTCCAGTTGCTAAACCACACTGCCGCAGCATTGCCTCACAGAAAGCACATGTTGAACCCTGAAATAGGAACCAAGAATGAACATAAGAGGCATATCCAAAATGACCTCGACCAAAACACAAAAACACAAAAAAAGAAAAAAAACACTATATTCAGAAGCAAAATATAACAAAGCCTTGGCTTACTTGAATAACAAATGCAGTTTAATTTAACACCTTAGAAACTGAAATACTTAAATAAGAGAAATGAAGAAAAAATTCTATCGAATTTTTAAATACTAGAATTTGACCATAGATGCAAATTCTGACAAAATCATATTAAAATTATCAATCACCAGAATACAATGACAAAACCATAAAATTATCAATCACCAGAATACAATGACAAAACCAAACATAAACTATGTAAAATAAAGGTCCAAGAGGAATCTATGGATCTCTCAGACTCTACAGCAGTAGTGATCTGACAGACTGATTCCCTCCTGTCAGCAACTGACTCAGTGGCACTTGAGTGAATTTCTGTACCACGAATAACAATGTAATCAGTAGCTAAAAAGAAAGTACCTTTCCTTTAGTTCCAGCAACATGAATTATTTTAAGTCCTGCTAGATGTTCTTCCAATCCTAAAATCTGCAAGGTAAATACATATTAACTTTTGTATTGTGTGAACTCATCTTCAATAYATGCAACTATGATATGTTTATATTATTATTTACTTCAACAAGAATAATATATTTTATTTTTCTTTTTTTCTAAAGGAATTTAAAAATGACAACAATGTATGTACCAAATATAGAAGCAGTACAGGTAAGTAACCAAAAGCATTCTGAAGAAAGTCTCAATCAGTGACATGGAGAAAGAATCAAAAGGTTTGGGCTTTCTCAAAAGACAAAGTAATTGGGTGAGAAAAGGTTCCGTGCAGTTTAGCACTTGCTATCATTTTTCATACAAATGGTACCTTTTCAATCACATTTTCTTGCATATTCATTTGAAACCAAATTAAAGAAAGAAAAAAAGAATATCAATTCAACTTGAATTTTCTCTTAATTCTCCTCCTCCTATTTTTCTTCTTTAATCTTCTCTTCCGCCCTTCCCTCTGGCTCTCCCCAACAGACATAATCAATATTTACCTAATAACCAACAAGTGGAACTACAAAAATTTAAGTTCACAGGGAACTCAATTTATAAGCTCGCCTTAATTCAGCTTCACCTATATGAATGGTGCCTTGAAATTAGATTGTTACAAAATATTAAAAAATAAAAATGGTAGTTAACGTTGAAAGCATATCTATGAAATCTGATGATCAATTGCATAAAGCCTGCAGTAGCAATGGAACCGGGGAAACCATACAGAAAAGACAACTTGACAATATGAGGCTAAGCATTCAATAATTAAATTCCTTACCAGGAAAACAAAAAACAAGAAAACCAAAGAAACAAAAAACAAACAAATATATTGTACTAACCTTAACATACATTGACATCCTGTCCAGTTTCCCGTATTTGCCACCTATCTTTGATTTCTCTCCACGTTTTTGCCGGGTGATGAGAGAAGAAAGTGCTTCCATAGCAGCTTCATATGCAGGTGAAAGCCTTAGGACTGCCGAGTTTTGCTCTGCTTCCATTATTTGAGATGAYGCCCTGCTAAAGCTATAACCTAAAGTTAAAGCTGAAAGGCCATTGAGGGTAAGTCAGGCTTACAGCACAAAGGATATAAAGGGACTAATTTTTTTTACTGCATATTAGCTTCTCTTTTCTCTAACTTATCCAAAATACTTATATTGGTTATGCAGAAACAGAAATCATATCCTAAAGAACTTCTTTGTTCAAATAATATCAAATCACAGAATCTAATTTAAACAACACGAAGAAGCACTAACATATACTAAAAGAATAACATTTCCTTTATGAGAATATGATTGTATTAGCTAATCTAGCAGACATAAATAACATCTATTGAAATCTCCTTCTCTCAGTTACAATGTCATATTGAAGTAGCTAATATCCCACCTTAGACTTCATATTGCGCATGCAGAATTGTCACAAAAAACCTTGGTGCCAAGTCAACATCAGCAGTTGTTCCTGTAATTTCTTGTACCTCTCATGCTACTGAATGTCTTTTTCTTGCGTAGGCAAACAAACTTAGAAATGGAGAAAAGTTTGAGCCTCATGACACATTTACTCTAGCATGACCACTTAACTTTTAAGAGTTTCAATTAGTCTCTGATGAATAATAACACAACCATTGATACCTAAGTAGTGGTTTCAATAACAATTCAAAAATGTTTAACTATCTTCTTTTTTAATTCTAAAATTTCAACTGATTGCTGATATCTGGAAACCAAAAAAGTAAAAAATAACATATAMAGGAGATGGGGTACCTTGCTTCCTGATAATTACTTGAGAGTACCACCTTTTAAATCCAGAAAGATCAAAGGAATGTACAAAGGCAAGATCAAGGAAATGTATGAAGGCAGAAGAGTGCCGAACTTTCCATGTTAATCTATCTGAAAATCGGCATTCCTTTGAATGGAATAGTGAAACGCCAGGTACTTCCTGCCTCAGAAAGGGCTTTGAATCCACAAGCATCAGAACTAACTCCTGGAAGTGATAAATGTTGCTGCGTAATTGCTGAAACTGATGATAGTTTGTTAGAAAAAAGATAAAAATTGCACTCASCAAGGACAGAAACATTTTATATACATGATAACTTGAAATGTGGATTGTTGTAAATACAAAAAGCAGAAACATGATTAAAAGCATGTCTTTACTTCCTATTAACTTCTAGACGAATTAATGTTCTCTGAGATATCCATCATGCAGAAATCTATTGCTTCCTTCACAATAGCTAAACATATGCGTAAGCCAAGTGCCCAAACAATGACAACATTCAGACAAGGGGCAGATGGATGCAAATGGGGCATTCCGAGGATAAAACATCATGATGCAAGTATCCCACATAAGCACAAGCTAGATTTTCTTAGAAAATCACTTTTTCTGCAAAAATGGTTTAACAAATCATTACAACCTTATAAAGTTGAGTTCTCACCAAGGAGTTCCTTGCTCTTTYTTTCTTTATCTTTTTCCCCTAACACACTCTGTTATTGATTCTTGCCATTCTAAAAAACAAAAAATATCCATCCATGATAAAGCCAAGCTTTAATCCTTATCCATTTCTAGAAACAAGCAAATATTTTACTGAGTTATTAGCAAGAAGAAGTGAGCAACTTGACAAAGAGCAGTAATACTTAAGATCTAACTGCTCATAGCAAACAACCTGATCTTTACATGAGGAGAAAGGAATTCCAGAAAATGGTTTGCATGAAAAAATGCATCAAACATTTTTTCTTTTTTCCAGTCAATTCAGATATTTGCAGTCATCCTGCGCTGCAATTGGTTCCAACCACTAGAAACTTGCATAAACATTTTGTATGCTGGCACAGCGGCACGAACTACTGTTGTTAAGTCCAACTTGTACTAAAGGATCTAATTTACCAACTGAGATAGAACACCCAAAGAAGAACAATCATAATAAWGATAATAGGAATAATGATTTTGACAAATAAACAGACTGATATAGAACAGTCCCAAAGAATAGCTCGCTATCCAGGTTTGTTTCTTCTTTGYAGCAACCATTTRATTTCATCGGCATGGTGAAGCACACACCAAATCAGCAAACCAAGATGAATATGCCACAATAAAATAGCATTTATCATAACAATAGCAATAACAATACTAGGAGACAAGTGAACCAGTCAATAAGCAGTTTACACTGTCAGTAACCAATTATTATCAGCTATGCATGAATAGATTTCTCAAATATCGTTGTTGAAACAGACTTATTAGAATTGTTTTTTTTTTTTTTTTTTAAAGAATAACAAAAATAACCCAGCAAGTTCAGAATTACGTAAATTTATCTTTTAAACTTTTTTTTCCCCCCATACTCTCTTATAAAGTTAATCTTCTCTAAGCTTTAGTTATATGCCCTCCATCATTTCGTTCTTTCCCCAATTCTTGCCCAAACTCATATTGGGCTTTTTAACTCCAGGTAAAATCATGAAMACTGGCATGAGTTTAAGAATTCCTCACTCTTGCACCATCTTTAGTCTCTGTTTAGACTGGTCCAATATTCGCCTTGACACCAATCAATCTTTTTTATTTCTCTTTTCGTCTTTGAACTTGGGATGTGTACCTGCATTTCAAGATAACAAACAGAAGAAAGCAAATAGCTTATTTGCAAAAATTCCAGGAAGCACACTGGTTTCTCGAACGAATATTGATACAAGGAGGGTCCTAGTCATTAAGCAAACTGATTTCTTGAAGAAATATTGGTACAAGTACAGATGCTTGAAGCCATCATCTTTTAAAGAAATAGACAACATGCAATAATACAAGTTGCAAATTGAGAAAAACTAGAACAAACAAAGAAAAATGAAGATAGAGTACCTTAATTGTGCTTGACAATGGCAGTGGATGCCAGTTCTGGAGCCATGGTTCCCGCCCTTCTTCCTGCCGCCGAGTTTTCTGGGTCTCGGCGTGGTCCTTGTTTAAATGGGATGTCTACTTGATTTCTCCTTGTGGTTGTGGTAACGGCTAAGTTCACCGTGGCCGCTAGGTAGAGATACGAACTTGTTTGAAAACACTCTTTACAAACTCGTCAATCGGAAGTTTCTACTTTTTTGCTTTACTTTTTTTCCTATTGACGATCCATTATGGGACTTAATTTGAACGCTACCAAGAATATTTGATTCAATTTTTTTTTGAATTTGATAATGAAATGAGAGTGTGACACAAAATCTCATTTTTTAATTTAAATATTCACTTTTGGTAAAAGATAAATCACGAATAATATTTAAAATTTTYATCTTATCGTATAAGGCAAGTCACTAATTATGTGAAAATAATTCTTTACAGAGATAAAATACTGATCAAATTAGTTTCACCATGCACCATATAAGGGTGGAGATTAACTTCTCGTATGAAATGAAATTATCAACACAATAATCAAGTTTGATTCGTATGAAGTTATTTTATAACTTTAAAAAAAATAAAATTTCATTTTTAGACATATCCATAACATTTAAGATTTATAATTTTAATAGTACTTTTCAAATTAAAGAAAAAAATTAATTTACATTCATCCTTGTTTGTTTATGTTCGACTATTATTCAAAAAATTCATGCCAATAGCACATGACTTTATTACCCGTATTGATACTAAATTTTCTAAGAAAAAGATTTAAATCTGAGGAGGAGCTGCAGCCACACCATTGTCCATCCTTTCTGTTTTGTCTTCCTCCTCCTGGGTCCAAATCCACAATCTCTTCTTTTTCCTTCTTTTTCTTTTAATCAGATTTGAGAATATATTTTATTATTTAATTTGCATGCTTTTGTCACTTTTGTAATGATACCTTTTGTAGCCAAATATAGGTGCAAATCCAGCTATTATAGTCATATATATAATTCTTTTTGCTTGGAAACACAAAATTAAGTGGGCCCCAAGAATCCGACATATCCAGACAAGTGAAAGGAAGATTTGCTTTCATTATCCACGGGCCCACTAGCCCACTGCCACGGCCCACGATTCTTCAGGAAATATTTGRAACTAACCAGAACGAGAAATACACTAATAATTCTACTATTGGCTGGGGTGGGTTTAGTTACATGTCTATTGGCCATTGCAGTCCAGAGAAGGGCAAACATCTTCATGTGGCATTTTACTTCTAGTTCTTTTTCATTTTTTTATTTAAAAAAATGACCACAAACAACATCATAAGTTAAAACCCATATTACAAATTACTAACCGTAAATACGAATATTATATAAGGAATAAACTACAAGGGCAAAACTCTGTTAATGTTCCAAGTRAGGATATAATCAAAACCTACAAATATGGGTTCAAATGGCATCATATGCTCGTCTCATCCTGATATGAGCATTTATAAGTGGTTCAATATTTCCATTTAAAACAGCATTAAGATCACGAACTTGAACACCTGTTTTTACATCTTGGATCAGCTTATTGGGGTAAAACACATATCTTCGAGTCTCCTGGCTCCTTTTATCAACAATGGCACTTCTGTTGATGCTTGATAATGTGGAGATTCCCTGGTTCATCAGAATTGTGAGAAGTTTGGCCTTTAGGCGGTTAAGGGCCTTCATCTTGTTCGCAAAGAGGCTTCTTTCACCTGGAAAGAAAAGAATCAGTAATATACTTGCCCATTTTCATGCTCAAATTTATGTCTATTTACGCATCTTGATCTTAGATGACTTAATTAGAACAGCTTATAACCCTCGCCAATGAGGTTCATGAACGATGTACTCCTTATGAACGATAACAAAGTTACTCGTCGTTTGAGATAATTTTATATGAAGCAATATTACCCTCAAAGCAGAAAACTAGAAAGTGCAACTTCCATAAA